>JAUELI010146738.1:0-19254 GCA_031471325.1 Catablema vesicarium
TTTGCATAAACACAATAGAAATTCTGCGTAGTTCAGAAGGTCTTCAATTGTATTGCATTATGCTGAATAAGAGTTTGGTGGTGAATGTTTAATAAGAATTTCGGATTTCCTTTAAAGCTAAGCAACTTTTGAACGACCAAACAATTATGTTGAGAAAATAACAATTCAAGTTAAAAAAGCAAAAGATCGTAATATCAATCGATTTCTTGTTTAAGAGAGAAGTGAAATAATTAAGAATGTCCAAAATCAAGCTTTGTGAAGTGGTGATTTTCAGAGATTTTCAATTGGACCAATTTAAGTTACTATGTAAAGTAACTCACTATAAGTTTTGTTTTTTTAATAATTCACTGATAGCAAATCATTCCACTAACTCATATTACATGATCGGCGTAAATTTGACACTTTTGAATTCAACTTATCCGGATAGTAATCTCGATGTAGAAGACCTTTTTTATGATGTCTCATCCAACATGGTTTACCTTTTAATATAAGTTAAGAAAAGCCCTAATTATGTTTAACACATTTTAGAAGCAACTTTAAAAAGCAGAAAATTAAAAGGCCAATATGAAAGATGAAAGCATTAAAGATGTAAGTTCAAGAAATAGTAACGTAATTGCTGTACAATATGCATACACTGGCGAAAGAAATAAAAAAGGAGAACGACATGGCCATGGACAAGCTATATTAGAAAATGGCGATAAATACACCGGGGAATATAAATGTGGAATAAGACATGGTTACGGTGAATATATGTTTCATGAACAAAATAGTGCAAAATATACGGGAAATTATGTCGATAATCAGAAAAATGGTTATGGTGTTTTTATTTATCCAGATAATTCCAAGTAAGATTTTCATTGCATGGTTGTGTTATTTTTATTTTCTTGTGTTATTTACTAGACAAAGACAAGGCTGGATATAACTATTTATATCAAATGCGGTGGAGGAATTTTTGAGCATAGATTCAGGCTATGTAGCCAGAATCTATTCTCAGAACAACTCCTTTGCAGAGGTTATTAATTATATCTGACCTTGTAAAGGTTAAATTTTAAATAGACTAACTTCAGATGTTTTTAATAAACTACCTACACACACACAGTGTGAAATACTACCGAATACGGTCCCGTATATTCCCGTATACGATACGGGACCGTATTTGGTAGTATTTCAAGCTGTGACAGTCACCCAACATTCAGTTTGTCTTTAGCAAATAGTTGGTTGTACAGTTGAATATATAACTTGATCTCACTGCATAGTTGTTTTATCATATTACATGCAAATTAGTAACGATCCTTTTAGTATGGATTCATCTGGATTTACATTATTTTTATGTAGAATCTCACAAGAAATATTATACTTTTATAAGGGGAATATTGTACTTTACTCTTTCAAAAACAGAATGAAAAGTTTTGACTTTTTGATCCCCTGCATTAATATAGAATTGATAATTGAAAAAATAAAATACAAAGAAAAAATATATTATCTTAAAGACCATTTGAAATAAGAAATTTAAAGCAAAGAGGGTGGAAGAAGTATTAATAGGCCCAAAATTTTATTTATTTTAATTTCTTTGGAATACTCTCAAAAGTCCAGAATACCTTTAATGGTTCCGAAAAAAAATTGGAAATACAGTGCACCATCTTGTTTTATAATTTTGGTATTTCCAGGTATGAAGGGAATTGGAAAAATGATAAAAGACATGGTCAAGGAACCTACTATTATGCAAATGGTGATTTATATGCTGGGGACTGGTCACTCGATACAAGACATGGAAAAGGAGAATATCGATATCGTAGTGAAGAAATGGTTTATATTGGAATGTGGCGACATGGAAAAAGATCAGGTAATCAAAACTATTGATGTATTATTCATTAATACAGTATACCACTGTGCCTAACTTTATACCGAGTAAAGCCACAATAAATATCCTCTAGTAAAATAGTATAATATGTGATCAGATTATATTTTTTGAAAACACGTAATGATTATTGATCAGCATCTTTAAATTGATGGGTCAGTTGCCTATATTTGAAAATATTGTTTTTTGTTGAAAATCGTAAGCTGCTAATTAAGACATTTTTAGGCAGTGACCTAACGTTTTTTTTGCAAAGTCAAAATGGCAACTTAAATCAAAGTTATTTTTGATAAAATAAATTCTTTATAAATTACAATAACTACTGGTTTCCATTAAAAGATAAAAACAACTTTGAATATTACAAAAAATTTCATACACCTAACGAAAACCAAATCTGTTAAAAATTCTTGTGCAAAACTGGAAAAAACTAGTAAAAAGGACTTGTTAAAAACTTTTTTCATGCAATTTTTACTTTGTTTTTGAGAACAATGTAACAATTCGTTTTTTTTCCTAAAATTATTATGGTCATTCAAAATAACATTTCTAATAACTATCTCAATGTTAAATTTCATGAATATTGAAATAGAACAAGTAATATATATATATAAACTTTGTTGATTTGTAGTCATATAAATTCAATACGCAATAAGCATTATTCACATGATTTAGCTGATTTCTGGCTCTTTATTTTTCAACTCTTTTTATATAGGTGAAGGAAAACTACTGTTTAATGATAACTACTACGAAGGACATTTTCGTCACGATAAAATGTTAGGTCCTGGAAAATATGTATTCAAAAATGGTACCGAACAATATGGTGAATATGTATTAGAACAAAATCCAAAAAATAAAGGAAAATCAAGAGAAGGAGAATTTATTACAGAATGGAGGAGTAAGAATATACAAGGTTATATTTAAAAAATCTATAAAATATAAACAAGAACCAAATCTAATAAACAACAATAACAACAAGAACAACAACCATAAAAAGAATATATCAATAGATGGAACGACCAACTAAAAGCTCAAAGCATAAACGGGCTTGTTGTAATGCAATTATGATCTCTACAAGAATTATCACAATAAAAATGGGATAAAACCAAATTATAATCGATTATTGATTATCCCTAAGAGAATTGTTGCCTATAATACATACACTCAGAATATTGCAATATCATCCTACTGGTTAAAAATACTTCAAATCTTTTTAATAGCAATTTTTTTTTTTTTCGAAAAATGTCTAAAAATAGCATTGTATCGAAAGGTTTTTTACAGCACTTTATAATAAAGCAAAACTATACTTCCTGACGTTCCTTTATTTTAATTATTTTCATTCCAGAGCAAAAATTATTTATCATTCACTCTAGTAAATTATTAGGAACATTGAGAAATTAAAAACTGTTTAACAGAGAGTTGAACTTGTTATTAATCGGGAGGCAACTTTCATTCCAAATGAGGGATTGAAAATATTTGCACCTTAATTTTCTAAAAAGGAATTGCAAAAATATTTCAGCAGAGAAAAAATTCCTGTTTGTAACAAAAAAATTATGTAGGATCAAACCTTTCAATTTCATTTGAGGAAAAGTTGTTTCATCATATAAATGCCCCTTTACAGACAGAAGAAGAAGCTTATTCAACAGAAGTGTTGTTAGGCAAATTCAAACATCGATGTTAGCCTAAAGTATCGCAATATGAATACCACAAAAAAACCTGATTTTGTAAACAAACCTCTTGGAGAGAGTAATTTTGAACTTCTCTCAAAAATGTAGGCGTAACAAACTTTGTAAAGAACTGAGCTTGATTGTTTTCAGCAGTTGCAACCTAAAGATAATTTAAAACATCAAGGTTTGAATTTAACTGTGCCATTACGCCATGTAGCCTGAATCTATGCTAAACTCTCACTCCTCCAACAAGCTTAATTTTACTTATTTCTACCATTGAACACTAAATTTTAAAAACTAAACACTAAATTCAGTTCATTAAGGAATGATTCTTTGGAAAGTGCAAATTGCAATTATTAAAAATGCTCATTAAAATACAACAATCTAACATAAACACATTGGCATTTCAAGTAATACACATGCTATTGCACAGCAAGAATATTTTTCAATATTTTACAAGCCTTTAGGAAAATATAAACATTGAGAAAAATACCTTTGCCATATTTTTTGGGCAATAGTGCTATAACAAGTTTTTCATTAGTCGTAAAGGTTCTGAACATAACATTTTACTTTTTCAACGTTCCTAGTTTGAAAACATTACATGCTAAAATATAAACTTAGAGCTGGTCGATTTCAAGAGAGATTCTGCATAGATGTTTTTTCAAGTTAAATGTGTTAAAGACTCTCCCTTATATGAAAAGCAACGCGCAGGAGTTTAAGTTTTTTAAAAACTTCGCGCTACTATATTTGTTATTGACTTAAATCAATCAAAGACCACAGATTTTAGTTTTAATTCAACCAATCAGAAACAAATATTGACTTTTGCACTGAAGTCGTTAAAAATAACATGATTTTGCACTGGAGTCGTTAAAAATAACAAGATTTTGCACTCGTTAATGAAAAAAATAGGTAAATATTTCGTCATCATTAACCAATCAAATTTAGGTATTTCGGAGAGCTAATGATAAAACCATTATTATTGATAATTTGAAAAAGTGAAAAATATAAATGACAAAATAATTTAGAAGATTTATAGTACTTACTTGACCATCTGGATTGTAAATAGTTATTTTTATTCGCAAAGGATGTATAGTTAAGTGAACGATGCAATCAACTTGGATCCCTATGTTAGTTAGCAGGGTCAAATGCGATAGACTACAACATAGAACATATAATATTACTATACATTATGTGATTGAACATTTTAATGTGGAAGAACCACTTTAATCAGAGTACCATTCATGTAATACTAGAATCTTCAGCGAATAAAAAATCATTATGTTGATTTTATATACTATTCTGAATAATTGGCAATAATAAGCAACGCATACGCATAATAATATAGCTCTTGTTAATACAACATGATGTATACTAGCATGCTATAATTGAAGATTTCAAGCCTAAATACTAACTGAAGTAAAAAGATGTGGTTGATAAGAGGGGTTTAAGATAAATACTGTGGCAAAAGCACCCTGTTTATAAAGATAATCCTTAAAATTATTAAGGAAGAAGTGTTATCGCTTTTATCAATTTCTAAGCATTGTGATGTATAAATATTGCTAACCTTTGTTGTAAACTTTGAGGCATGTTACCAGACAATTGACTTTGAAGCTTGGAACGAGGTCTACTTTCAGTATGATTAATTGGAACGCTAAATTATAAGAATCTATTCTTGAATTTTGCCCTGGCTCAGCACTTTTTATCTTTTAATCAAGTTACTCCGCTTTGATAGTAGTGGGAAAGTGGCTAGTGTATCTCAGAGATCTAAAGAGATAAGTCAGTGGGATTTTCGCTTCTTGCAAACCAACCAAGACTGACAGGCCAGAAGTAAGAGATCTGACTAGATAAGAATCAAAACCCTTAAAAATTGTCAACAGCATATTGTTTCTATGAAAATATTTAGCAAAACAGACTTTTTGGCATAAAAAACTGTTTTAGCTAACTACAATTTCAGCAGGATTTGCAAGCACTACAGATCAATCTCCACATATCTAGACACACTGATAATGACACGTAACAAATAAAAACAGCTCATACTGCTACATCAGCATTTGTGTAGCCAAATAATACACCTCATACACTGTGTGCTAGTGTTTATGCAAAGTATAATACTATGAGTCAACTTCTTTGAAAGACGAAAATTCTAGCTATGTAGATCAATAAAAATGAAAATAATAGATGTTGCGTACTCTATATGTGTTGTCTCTGGTCTGACAACAAATTTACTTTCAGGAGATTTAGCACGGATATTCATTCTTGGTTTAGTAGATTTCCGAATACTTTTGCGAGAGACTGGTGCAGCTGTTGCAATTTCATTTCTTTTATATTGTTGTGGTTCTAGTGATTTATATTGTTGTGGTTCTAGTGTTAGCCGTGGAAGAGTAAACGTTGGTTGAGATTCCTAGAAAAGTTAAAATCATAAATGATGATGTTAATGAACCTACTAGATTAAAATCTCATGTGAATGAACATGTAGTTAGAAAAACTCTATGCTTTAAATAAATAAGATTGGCTATAAAGTCTGAATCTATGCTCAAAAATCTCTCCTCCACTAAGATTATTTTTACTTATTTTGACCTTTGTTCATATTCTTCTTGAAATATTCTTTTAATTTCTACAGACAAAAAACAGTAAAATATAACTTGCCACTGCAATTCTTAGTGGCATTAAGTATACAATTCCTAGTATAAAGACACCAAATAGACATGTAAAACGTAACTTTTAGACCACTCAGACCACTTTGGGTGTTCGTTTAAGAGAATTTAGACACCAAATAGGATATCATTTTTTAGATATTTTTTAGTTGTTATCAGCACTGTGATGCTCTTGTATATTTTAATTTTTGAAATTATTTAAAAAAAAATATGTACAAAATGTATGAAGAATGGTACTATCAGCTTGACCATGAAATTCTAAAGAAGATCAGTATTTTAGTGAAAAGACTGCAATAATTCTGATATACCATAGGAGGATATTTATATTGTGCTATTAGCTGAGGATTCAAAACAACTCCTTCTTGACTGATTGAATCTCTTGTATTCACTAATCGATAGAACAGTTCAGCATGACCAAGCTAAAAAATAAATTCTTCAGAAAATTAACTGGGATTTTTGTGATTATTCACTATGCCTTCCATTACATTACAATAACTAAATAAATTAGTAGGTATCTGATGTGCATTGGGGAGTCAGAAAAATTTATTGCTAGAGTGGAGGGCGCACCTACAGCAAGTCTTTTTTTAAAATTAATTTATTAGAGTTGCTAGAGAACTATTTGATTGATATTTAAAAATACATTAATACATTGGCAACACATAGAATAAATAACGATTTCTTAAAGGAACAACAACATCTGTTACTAAAATAATAACATTATTTTTGCCTATGCTTAAAAAGTTAGAAGATGTCTATCGAATAATGTCTATTATTACCTCTTTAAACTTGGCTGGTAGGTTAAGTCATTGTTATACTGCACTACAAAAAAGTGAATTCTAACCTGAGGCACTGCATTGATATAGCTGGTTGTAAGCTCTGGTTTAACAGGCAGAATTCTGATGGGTAATTTCCACCTAAACAATAGAGAACATAGACTTGGAATGTAAATAACCATTTGTTCCACTCAATGGTCGAAATGAGTAAAAATAAGCTTGGTAGAGGAGTGATTTTCAGCATAGATTCAGGCTATATCGTCAGCATAGATTCAGGCTATAACGCCCAAAAACGCTCCTCCACACTTTTTATTCACAGTTATTACGAAACCTGTTACTAAAAGTATACATCTATACCTATCTATACTAAGAACTAGCATATAATAATCTTACTTTACAGTTGGAAAAAAATTAAAATAAGTCAGGGAATTGAAACAATTCTATTAACCAAGAAGTTGTTATAATTTTCAAGTTTCTCACCTTCCAGCTACAATTCTATTGAAGCCATCAAAAACATCAATTTTACACCACCCTTCATCTTGTAACATCCTTTCATTCTGGTTGCTACCTGTTTGAAGGTTAGCACAAATTGATAACAACTGAGAAGGGAAACAGCTGAAATAAATCAAGTAAAATTAACCATCAAGGATCGAAATAAGTAATAATAAGCTTGGTGGAGGAGAGATTTTGAGTATAGATTCAGGCTGTATGGTCCTCCACATTTGGTATTATTTCAAACCGTGGAAATATGTCAGTCATTCAATTACTTTATGAAAAAGAATCAAGCTATTGTTTCAATGAACAAGCAATATAGAAAGGCATATAAAGACATGAAACATTGGATCAGTAAGTTTTTATGCAGCCAATCTTTCCGTTATATTAAGAATACTTTTTAAGAACTTACTTTGGAAACAGCTGTTTTACTCCAAGCACAGCAATGTTAGATGGCACACGGACATTATTTATTGAATTCATTGATCCAAAGGAAACAGTAGGTAATATTTTCGCATCTGAAACTTGCGCATTATCATTATAAAGCGTAACCAACAATCGACAACAATTATGTACGGTGTCTGGGAGTGATATGAAATCCCAAAATATAGTGAAACCTGATCTGAAAATAATGGAATAAACATTTTTATGTTTCCGTTTTGTTTCAGATTTTTCCATTTTTCTTTCTCTTGTTTGTTTGTAACTTCATGGTTTGTTCACACGAAAGCACATTATTCACAATACACTGAAGGTCTATTTTTCTCCTCAAAATGGATGACACAGATGTACAAATTTTCTTATTTTTTTATTTGCTGGTTTAAAATGATAGTTTTCTGAAGTTCAGGTAATTCAAAGAAATAAATAACTTCCGAAAAGAGATAGCAACTGGGCACATTTAAATCTGAAGACACCCAGGAGTAAAGAGTTTTGACTAGCACAAAATTTAACTAGGACATTGTGGCTACTACAGCCAAAAAATTTACTTTTACACTGTGAAAGAAAAGCAAAAAATTTCAAAAACAAATAAGACAAACAAGTGGATGTCTGGGTAAAAAGAATGTAGGTAAGTATGCAGGTAATATTATTAGGGTATTAAAACAAAATGGAATCAAGCTGAAGTACTGGCCAACAAAAGTTGAAAGAAATTTTTTTTCTCCTTTCGAAAAAATCCTATTCCTGCCAGGGGCTCGAACCGAATTTTTTGCGATAATTTTTCTTCTACTGAATATGTTTCCTTGAAATTTTGCGACTTTTAGTTTCTATCTATTTGGCATGCCTACGTAAAATTTTATGTTAAACCAGGCCCTTTTTTATGTTTTTTATATCATAACAGTAATAAATAATGGTATTAAATGCAAAAAAATAGCCAAAAACATCGAAGTTAAAAAATTTATGGTCACCAAAAATGACATCATGGTTACCATAGCAACTGTATATCAATTTTAATTTTTTCAACGTACTCTTATATGATCAAGCTATGTATTACTGCACAAAATTTAGTTAGCATGGGACATTTCGTTCAAAAGTTATTAAGGAAGGGGAGTCAAATTGCTCCCCCCCCCCTCTCCCTTGAGAAAATAAGCATAAAAAAAGCCTGGGAGGAATAGGGTTAAAAAGAAAAGTAATCTTCAGGTAAAAAATATATATATTTATTTTTGAAATGTATCAATGCATCAATGCATCAAAAGAGATGGATATTTATAGCACACTTTTAAAATTACAGTGCTTGCGTTTTGTTTCGCCACTGAAAAGTAGGATCTATTCAAACTGCTTTTTGAGTTGCTCGAATAAAATAAAGTCGCTTGAAAAAGGTAGACAAATCAAATTTGAGACATTTTTTTTTCGCTTGACTTTTTTCTTCACTTGGAGAACCACCATTAGATTCATCCCTATTGAATGCCAAAGCAGCATCAAAAATCTAGATTTGTTTTTTACAAAATCATAACCCCAACTATTTAAATAATAAAATCATACAATGAACATACGATTCTGTAAGTTTCTATAATTTTTAGGTGTAAAGAAATCTTACCCAGGATCAAAAGGAGCTGGCATGAAAATTTCTTCATTTTTCTGTTGTGATACATTAAACAGATCATTTTCAGTAGTTATCTAAAATAATAATAATAACATTATATTCTATAGTATTTTGAAGTGTATCAATCACTTTTTGTGTGTGTACAATCTACAGTAAACAATAATCGAATGGTTGCATAGTTGGTGCAGGACCTATGTTACACTAATACTCCTTATAATTGAACACTCATCTCAAGAACGAACTGATTTATTGTTAAAAATTTGTGAGTTAATTTTTGAGTATACATACAGTAATTTAAGGATACAGGAAGGGTCTTTAAGTATGTTTTTTTCGCGTCTAATTTTTGATATGAATCGTTCTTTTTTACACCAAAAAAGTATATATTGGCAAAAAGTCCTTGCATAGAGCTTTAATATGGTATCATTTTCATTTTGTGATTCTTTCGCTAATTCTTTTTATCGCAATTAGAAAAATAACACTTGATAAAAATTACATTTGATAAACCTCTTATAAAACTGCACATACGAAAACTTTTTTTTTACACAATCTTATTCAGTATAGATATTGGCAAAATTCCGATACGTCAGTTTACGCCCTAGTTTTTTAGTTTTTTAATAATCTCAATAAGCTTCTCAAAAATATTTTTTCAATGAATTTTCAAATTCAGGGGGTCATTTATTTACTTAATAAAACAATGTTATAAAAAACTGATGTATCGAAATGGGGCCACGTGTCTCCTCTTTCCGGGGGTATATAATATATAGTTCCCAAATCCCCGAAAAAGTTATAAGATAACAGTGCTTTAATGTTTTTTTCTGAATGTGAGTAACTTGCGTTATGACGGAAGTTTTTTTAAATGAATTGTGTTGTTATAATTATCTCAGATAATAAAACTGTGCTGAATTATGTGTTAATAATAAGATAAATATGTGTTTATGTATAATAACAAATGTCCAGTCTTCCTGGAACATTTCTTGGAATATTACAAGCTGAATTCATATAAAACTTTAAGAAAAAAAAATTCGATTTTTTGATGATAAAGACCCCCCCTGTATCCTTAAATCAGATAAATGAATATACAGTCATGGAGTGGTTTTTCACTGAAAATATCAACTACATTGAACAGCTTCTTTAAAAAATTGCAAACAAAACTCATACACTATTCTGCAGTTGAAGATTATTGCTGTGCATGCCAATGTAAGGTAAAACTGGTTTATCAGGATGCCCACGTATTGATAAGAGTTCCTGTCGCAAACGTTCTAATTCAAGCTGTTGTCGATACATTTCTGCTTCCTGTCGCATTTCATACAACCTCTGATCATGATAGCTATTCAAATAAGATGTGTGATTTCTTGAATTTTCATGTTGTCTATAGTTCATGTGATTTGTTGGAGCTAAAAAGTTATGCATATAATACTAAAAATATTAAATCAATAATATTATAACAACTTATTTTACATGGAATTGTGTACTGATCATTGCTTTTTGTTCAACTAATTTGTACTTAAAGAGAAAGATTTAATGACTAACCGTATACCTTCGAATATAAGCCACCCGAATACAAACCCACCCGAATATAGGCCCACCGCACTTGCTAATGCAAAACTCCTTTCAAGTATAAGCCCCCCCTCCCCTGTACAAGCCCCCCAAATGTAGGCCTATTGTATTTTTTTGGAAATCAAAACTATTTATGTATTTTTTGAATTTAAGAAAGGCATACAAAGGCTATGCAGCAGTTATACAATGGTTATACACGAAAACCTATTGATCTAGCAAGGAGAAACAGCTTCATGGACAGTTATAAATTAAAACTGAGCTAAGTACAGGTGTGCCGGGCACACAATCCAAAGTCTATACTAATCTGATCCTGAGTCTAAAGTTAAGTGTTTCTACGACCAATAATCTGGGACCTAGTGCTGCATAGTATGCATAGTATGTTAGCAACATGGTAAAATTATGAGTGTGCTCAAACTGCATTGGTATAACGATAAATCCAACCAAAATTTGTTTTGCATAATAAAATATCCTTGCTTCGTTCAAGATTTTCATACTTAGTTTTGAAGGTAAGATGTTTATCCAATAATTTCAAGTTCTAAAGCTTTTGGTGTTATCTTAGATGTGTCATCTTAAAACTTTACCATAATTGTCACTAAGGGGGAAAAAAATAAGTGGAGGAGTGATCAGGCAATAGACTAAAAAATCTCTCCTCCCTATTTGATATTTAGAGTTATAACAAACCTTACACTTTATACTGAAAAAAAACATATAACATACCTGCAGTATGAACAGTACTTGTATGGAGACGGTTTTGATAAGAATCCTGTTAAATAATAATATGATATATATATTTTTCATATTTAAAACTTGTGACATCAAAATGTTCAAGATCTTAATAGCATATTTTTGTTCTGAAAGTATACAATACGACGCATAAAAAGGGTTCACAACATGTATCTTCTATACTTGTAGTACACTCACTTTTATCAACAAAGTATAAAATGTCTGCTGATTTTTAATCTGAACATACATACATTTTCTCTATTTCTATTATTTTGATAATTGGTTTGTTTCTTTAAATACTTCATTTCATATTTCATTTCTTCATTAGCAGCTTCATAAGACTGTAGTTGTTGTTTTAAATCATAAATAGAATCTAGATACCAATAATATGTAAGCATGCAGTGAGAAGAATGACAATATCAAAGATTTTAGTACACTTTCAACATCATCATCATCATCATCATCATCATCATATCTGTAATCATTATACAACCCCTGAGAGATGAGAGACACAGTGGCTATAAATGGTTTCTCCTTTATAACACATCACAATGGTCAGAAGAAAGTCGTAGCAAGAAATAAAGTAAAAAACTGCTGTTGATTACCAGGCCATTTCTCAAGTTGAGATCCATAGCTCTAGAGCACTACCAAAACATGTACAAGTTTTCCAGTAAGAGCGTTTCACTGTTCTAGTACATACAATTCAATGCAAGATTGAGCATTGAAAGAAAGGTGTATTGATTCTCAAAACGTCTATATAGCACTTAGTGTTAATTCAAAGGAGAACATCAAACGTTTTAAAAATTCTGTTTCATGAAGATCAATTTTACGTTTTATAAAATTGAGTATTTTATGAGAAATATGAAATCCAGTTAAAAGTTGTGATTCATTGGTCAATACATATTCATAAATATAAATTTAATTTTTACCATGCTTTGGAGTTTTCTTTTCATATTTAGCTATTTCATTTTCAAGATGTTGAAAATAATTAATTACTTGATCATCATCTCCACCATTATTTTTATAATCAATTTTTAAAGATCTGAAATTTAATGACATCGAGGTAAATAAAAACCTGTTCAAAGTTTGTAAAAACAGTGTTGAAACAAACTTTGATCAAACGTTGTTCAAAGTTTTTTTGACTTAGGCGGTGTTTACATAGGAAAGCGTAGTGAGATATACCCGTAGTGAAATCTCAAAATTAATGTGGCCGTAGTGAGATTATGCAGTAAAATATTATTACACATTTTTTTTGTTTACACCGGTGATTTGTACTGTAGTGAAATAAAGACCGTAGTGAAATTCACTACGGTCAAATCGTGTAAACAAGTTGTTGTAAATAACCATACATTGTACTAAATCACTACTGTCAAATTAAAATTCACTACATATAAAATCTCACTACAGGCTCATGTAAACACCGCCTAACTTACTTACTGGGTATTGATCAAGAAAAACACAGGTAATAAAGAAGAGCACTGAAATGAAAAAGAAGTTTGACTGATGATCCGTTTTCAAGCAAGATATTCACAGAGAATGTTTCCTAGGTTTAAATAGCACAGTTTGGAAATAAAACAGGGTATTATTTTACTGTGATTTATTTTCCTAAATAATAAAGTTTATATAAATATTTTCAAACATCCCTTTATAATGTTTTGCTTGTATTCGCTTTACCTTTTAAAACAAAAGTTTCTACTGATTGTGATACACAATGATTAAACATCAAAATAATATACCTTAGTTCATCCAAAAGATTCCTATCACTAGTGTTGCTTTTCTTAGTTTTACTTCTGCTCTGTGATACAGTTGAGATTCTTGTATTTCTAAAATAATGAACTTGTTTTAATGAAAAGTTTAAAATACAGGATACAAATTAAATGTAAATACCAAATGTGGAGGAGAAATATTTGAGCATAGATTCAGGCTAATCTATGCTCAAATATCTCTCCTCCCCCAAGCTTAATTGTACTTATTTCGACCCTTGAAATACTCAACACATTTCTTAAACCAAAGACTCTGAAAGAAACAAATGCTACTCACTTCTTATTGAGACCTTTCTACAATATTAAACTAAACTGGTGTTAACACATTTAGAATTTCAAAGTATAGATAGAGATAGATAGCTATGAAGAAAAATACAATAAGATCTCTGTCAATTATGATGTTTTCTCTCATCAATTAAAAACTATTGCAAATATTTGAAGATAATTTGATTAGTTATTTGGTTTTTCTATGTATCTCAGATTGAGAATAGCTAATTGGGAAGTGGCAAAAGTGAGAGAATGAAATCCAATGAGGAACTCATGATTAAAATAATTTATAGAATGCAATGGCAGCAAAGACAAATGCTGTAAAAAATGTGTCTTTATAACAAATCTGTGAAATAAAGAAAGTTCAAACACAAAATAAGTTGGAGATAATAGTTGTTGCTACATACTGTGAATCATAGTTGGGAGTATTTTACTTGTACATTAAAAATCACTTGATTAAATACTAAACCTTTTAGAATGCTGGACATCCAAACTGTCATAAAGTTTTGATACCTGTTCTTCCTAAAACAACATCCATTACAAATTATTAAGATCTTATAAGATATTCATAAAGTAAATTGTTGCAGTTGTTTGTAAAACCGATAAACGTTTTCACAGTATTTTTCGATTAGATTCAGGCTAAATCTCAAATAATTCTCCTCCACTAAGATTTTTTATACTTATTTCAAACTTTGCTTACCAATGATAGATTCTTCAGGTTATCTTTATTTGGCATTGGTTTATTATACATGTGTCTGTATTTCAATGAAGATGATGATGCCAAATTCCTACCATGGTCCAAAGTATCTTCGTTGATAGATTCAAGCTGTTTGAGAATAACTAAATTATAAGAATTTGCAATATTATAGCAAGACTGGAAATAATAGCCAATAGTAATGCTCAAAAATTTCTCCTCCACATAGTTTATTAACTGTTATTATCTAGCTGTGGAAAGCCAGACTGCACAAATCCCTCAAAATTGTTCTATTATGAAGCTTTTTTAAAAATAAATTATTAACTGAACATCTCTACTGTAATGTGAACATTTGATATGTAAAAGTGTTATGACATTGCTGGAAATAACTATAAATATATAACAAATATGGAGGCAGAAAAACTTTATGAGCATAAATTCAGATTATGTAGCCTGAATCTATGCTTAAAAATCACTCATCCACTCATACACTAAACCTATTATTACTTAATCCTTGTAAACCCATACTCATGAAAATATTACTATGGAACAAACCTGACTTTTCTTTTTCCAATTGATCGGCTTGGTATTGTAGATCATCAATATTGCTCTGATATTGTGAATTCAAGGAATATTCATGATATTTGTTGCTGAACCCATGTGAGCTAACATTGCTAGATCTCTTCTAAAAAACAAAAAAAATATTGTATACTTACTCGACCCCGTAAATTCTTTGAGAAAAATGTTTGATCGGGTAAATCCGAAAATCTGATTAAAGATCGTCGTGGTACAGTGGCATTAACATTGAATTTTATGCATAAATTCTTCCTGGAAAGTCTTCCTGGTGCTTAGTTTTGACTCTCTTCAACATTAAGTTTGTTTTTTATATGTCATATTCTTCATCGCTTCCTTGAGTTGTATTTATACCGTGTTAATTATACAATAATTATACAAGGAATTCTAAAAGATTTACTGTATCCACCACCGTGATTATTCTGTCTATATGTAATCATGATTTTGAAAATTTGAACAACATGGTACCACTTCTCTTTTACAGTTCTTTTTCATCCAGTTTTTGTGGTAAGTTGTCAAAATTAATAAACAACTAAATGCATAGAGGAGATATTTTGAGGATACGATTCACGTAGCCTGAATCTATGCTCAAAATTCAATCCACCACTAAGTTTGTTTATTTTTTATTTCACCCCTTGGGAACCACACTTGTTTTTCAAAGTAACTTACTTATTTCACTTTCTATTCCTCAACTTCTCAACGAAAAGATAACCCATTCTAGATAAATCACATCAATTCTATTCATGAAGTACAGTAATTCTTTTAATTAGATTACTTTTACTTACTTTACTACTGATTCGATCAGAAATAACTTCATTCGAAATTAGTATATTTTCTTGCTCATTTGGACAGAATTTTGTCTTGTGCCGATTATATGAAGAAAAACTTGAAAAAGTTAAATTACACTCTTTACAATAGTTGTTTTGTTCCGCCATAATCTAAAATCAGTTAATCAAAGTAAATTTCATAAAACTGCAAGTGTATGAGATTAGGGGCATTATTTTACTTTTGAGTTTCAATCAGATGGAACAAGCTTCATTATGGTTTTTTAGTCACCTTAAGGTATCTACTTTAAGAATATGGCATATAGCAAGTGTTTCATGGGAGCTTTCAGGGGGTATTGGCTATTTTGGGTGCACTACCTCCAAATTAACAGTGAAAATCATGAAATTCAACTTCATTTTCAGTTGAAACCACCTATACCATAAGAAAGCTCTTGAAAAACTATATAAAAGACTTATAAACGAGGTTAGTCATTTTCTCCTCCATTTTTGAGTTTTTGACGAAATTCGGGTAAATATGGCAAAAACACAAATTTTGACCTAATTTTACTCAAAAACGGAAAAAAAATAGACTAAACTTGCTTATATCAATATATCAGAACTTAGAGAACTTATATATAAGTGTATACAAGTTATTTAATCAACTCACTCAATTATATGTATAATGTACAGTACTGTAAGACCATTAAAAACACTTAAACTTAAAATAAATTGTTCTTCTCTGAAATTCCTGCGAATAATTTTCTGTAAAATTTTAAGACTTCTTAGAAATTATTCAAAATCGATATATTATCAGGAACATCCCGCTTGTTTCCTTTATGGGGGTGTAACTCAAAGGGGCCAGAAATAACATCCTTGATTCTAAATATGCCAATGTCAGGAAGATGATCTGAGTATCCTGTAGGACATCCCAGTCCTAATTTTAGGCTTCAGACATCTTAATTCGATGGAATCCACATTACCATTATCAGCCAGAGACCGCTACAAAATATTCCCAATGAATAATCTTTTACACTGTTTTAGTCCAATTGCTGAACATTTCCGTTGGGTGCAGGTACATTCGGTTTTGCATAAAACATTCCTTCCTATCTTCTTGTTCTTTTCATTGATTCTTCTTTTTCTCTTTTACCATCCCAGTCACATCTTAAGCACGCATGAACCACAATCTTGGGTGATTCTGGTTGAGTTTCTTTCCAAGTTAGGTGTAACTTTTTTTATAGTCAGTAGACCAGGAATCTCTTCCAATTGAAGGCTACTTTCCGACATTTCTTTCATCAATGACTGGGCTTGATAAACTTTGTTTTTCAGTTAAACTTCTTGATGAGCCTCTTCTTTTATTGTGCAAGGTTGAAAGATGCTTCTGGTGTGTTGCCTCTTTGATGCAAAACTTGTCTCTTTCAAACTTATCTTGCTGCATAAAGTTCATATTTTTCAATGATGTAGTTGTTTTGCCTGCTCATTTACTATCGGCCACAAGAACCTCTTTAGAAGCCCACTTGTCCCATATTTCTACTAAAATGATCATAGATGTATCTCTATTTAAATAATAACAAAAAAGTTAATAAAGCACTGTGCAAAGATTTTAGGGAAGAGTAAACACAAAAATTTCAACACAAGTGAAACTAAATTTAACTGTTCTAACTAAACAACAACTTCGAAATACTTCAAAAACATCTAATATAGAACAAAACATCTAA
The DNA here is from genome assembly GCA_031471325.1 of Catablema vesicarium. Lineage (NCBI taxonomy): Eukaryota > Metazoa > Cnidaria > Hydrozoa > Anthoathecata > Pandeidae > Catablema > Catablema vesicarium. Next base: position 17,527 of record JAUELI010146738.1, read on the forward strand.
TATATAGAACAAAACATCTTATATAGAACAAAACAGTCTTTCTTTCTCGTCTCTTGCTAAAGTAATTTTTTCAAGTATACTACTTCTCTAATTCTTCGATTTAATATTTCTGGAAATAACGCAGTAGTGGATATCCAACTGTTATTATTTTGAGTTCGATATTATACTGAAAACATTTCTTGAATCGTTCTTGAACCCTGAAAGATAAACATAATTTTGTTAACCAAGTCGATATACTTTTATGTAGTCCTTTGCTTTTAATATGCGTTTCTTGAACTGCTAATGCTGTAAGGTTGTTCCTTATGAAGTCATCTGCAATAGTTGTCTGTTTTGCGATGTTAAGTAATCCTTGGCAGTTAAAAGTTGCAATGCGTTGGTATCTTTTAAACAGTTTCTTCATTTCGTTTAATATATTACTAAATACGGTTTTTAATATGTTTTGTGTTTGTTAAGCGTTCTACGCGGAAAATTTTCTTACAAGAAAAAAATTTCAGGATTCGCTACAATTCCTGCCGTCCGCCATCTTTAAAAACCGTTTTTTTCATGTATGTGGTCAGTGAAATTCTCATATATGGTCAATGAAATCGTTACAGTCAGAATTGATCATTTACCAAAATCTGGTCTGTTTTTAATATTCTTGAACATTCCGATTCTTAGAAATTTGGGAAATAAAAAGGGAAACGGGCGAGATCAGAATTTACAGCTCCTCTCGCATTTGACAGACATTTCTCTTTTACACATTTAGTACGTATGTACCTATGTATGCAGTTCGGGAGATCGATCATAAACGGAAACCGTTTCCAGATGTGAAATACATAAAAACAGTTTCCATATCAGTTTCTTGATTTGGAAACCTGTTATAACAACTTCAATCTACCAATCACAGTCATGGTAGTTCGTGGTTTTCATTTTAGGAAACCGTTCTATCAAAAGGGAAACCAGGATTTTGTTTTGAAGATATCAGGAGAAGCCGTCAGCATCTTTTTTAAACGGATTGGTTGGTTTTTAAATATCATGTTTTAATTTGATTGGAGTAATTTACAAAACGGGCTATTTAACACTCTCTTGCGCAGATGCTTTTCAAACAATCTAGTTTCCGAATCTGGAAACGATTTCCAGATTCGGAAACTAACCTGAGTTTCCTATTTCGGAAACGGTCTAACGGAAACAACTTCCAATATCGTTAACGGTTTCTGTTATGATTGAACTCCCGAACTGGTATGTAAATGTACAAAAATAGGATCCCATACTGAGTTTATTCTTGTTGGTGTCAGTACGGGATTGTCTCCGATCGGGAGACGGACTCTGATGAAAAATATCTCCCAATTGGGAGACATGACTCCGATTAGGATACAGTTCCATTTGCGCAACTCTGCGCTTTCAGTGCACAGTGTGGGGGCCTCATACTGTAATCTTGCACAGACGGAAAAATCGACGGTGAATTTCTTTTTCTAAACGGTGAATCGGTAGCTAGATATTAGAAGTGATCTCGTGTAAGAAGCATGAATTTGTTGCACTTTTAAGGCGTAGCGTTGCTTAAATGGAATCAAAGGTAGGTTGTATCCTAATATAGGAGTCATGTCTCCCAATTGGGAGACATTTGTCTCCCAATCAGGAGTCAACTCCCAGACAGAGTCTGACTCCTGACTCGGAATTTTCGCAAGTGGTGCAAGTTGGACTTTGGACCATAATGTTGACAGCCTAACATTAGCAAAACATGTGGTCATT
>JAUELI010146739.1:0-12640 GCA_031471325.1 Catablema vesicarium
ACGCCGTTTATGGGAAGTTATGGATTTTTTTTCAAGAAAATTATAAAAAAACTTTTTTAAGTTAAGAAAATTTTATATGAGAGTTACCAAAAATGACGTCATGGTTACCATAGCAACAGTATAGTATTTTTTATTTTTTTAACTTCCTCCTATATGATCCAGCTATTGTTGCACAAAATTTAGTTAATTTTAGACATTTTGTTCAAAAGTTATAAGGAGGCGGGTGGGAGGTGTTCAAGTTGACCCGCCCTGAGGAAATAAGAATCGAGATAGCCTGAGAAATATGGTTAAGTCAGATTTTTGCTGATTCGACACAAGAAATAATGACGTCTGCAAAAAAATTGCTGTTCATGCCCATTTTGTTTATATTTTTTGAAAATACACTGGTTAGGAAAAATCTAGGCAAAAAAAGTTAGCCTAAGGTCCCATCCTTTTAGCATAATCCCAAATAGCCTTATTAAGGGAGGTAAAATATAATACAGAAACATTATGTCTTCCTAATTAAAATATAAAAAGAGAAACATCTGAATCAAAACAAAATAGTTGAGTAACAATAGAATTAAAAACAAAGCATCGTAACAACTCTTCAAAAATTACAAATGAAAATTCTTTTTTTTACTGAGTTTCTCTGCATACCCTCAAAATTGACCATTTTTCAAAGTTTTCTAATTTTGACTGAACCCTGAGTGTTTCTTATCTTTTGATAAAATAGTGCTCACATACCTTTATCTTGAAGTAGTTGCAACAATGTGTCACGATTTATATTTCCATCTGAAAAACCAATTCTATCAAAAGCATCAACTAACTCGTTTGGATCAAGACCAAATGCTGGGCGATGATTCACATATACTACAAAAGAATAAAACACACTCACACCAATAAGAACACTAGCAATTACAATCTAAAATGAATTTTAACAAGCCTCATAAGTCCCTGTCCACATCGTCTTATAAGATCTATGGAGGAGTAATTTTTGATAATCTAAACTCAAAAATCTCTCCTCCACATTTGATATTTGCAGTTATGTCCAGCCTGGGTTAATCATGAATATATATTTACTTTTCAAATTACTCACATTTGATGAGGGAACCAAGATCTATTGACTCCATATACTTTCCAGATACGACATAATCACAAAATTTAACTTCGTTTATCATTTCTTCAATCTGTAAAATAAATATGCACCTGGAGAGAGAATAATGTAACCAGATAGCACTAAACTGACCTCAGACCCTCAAGCATTTTGGAACATATATAAAAAGAAGTGCGAACGTAAAAAACAGCAAGCAACAACACCTTTGCTCAAGCTATCAAAAAGAGTCCCTAATCCCCTAATAGCTTGTTTAGTAATCATAATACATACAGTAATCTATATCTAATATAGTTTAATTAAACAAATCCGCAAAAAAGACGCAGAATCGTCGAAAGTTCATTATTGCAGGAGACTTCAATGTCACCACAAGTATTGCTAAATGTAAATGCTTCTTTGATGGAAAGACAGTCGTACAAGATCCTTAATACAGTGATAATTGAACTTGACTAAATATAAAAGCATTCTGTAGAAGTCATACACCAAGCATTTCAACAACCTATTTTAAGCACATAATGCTCCATCGATACACTTGATACAGCAACGATGAGAGGTAATAGACGATTGTGAAGGAATTGACCGCAAGTGACACTTGAGCAACAGGTTTTGAAAAGCATGGGGTTGACAGCTAACAACTTCTATCGACAAGCGATGAAAATAAATTTGAATTTGGATATGGTTGGCCTTGGTCGTAACCATTCAACGTCTGCTTCAGCAGATAGGAGCTGGAGGTGAAGTAAGTATCCGTCTTTGTTTCGAAAAGTGAGCAAGAAAAATCTGAAATAAAATCTTTACTAAAATCTTGAGTGTTGAATTGCGGAATAGATGATGAAAACTAAAAACACAAGATGGTGTCTTCAGTAGTGTTCCTTTGAACTAACTTTTGCAAATTTGCTGTTTTTCGTTTTATCAGAATTTCAGAATTTATTAGCTCTTATATCCAGCCTTGCATAGAAAAATATGGCTTACCTGCTCAAAGTCAGCAAAATAACGTTAGAGCAACGTTCGAATGAACGATTTTTTTTCTGACTTTGAACAGTTATTTGCCGGCTTACCTGTTGTTCTGTAGGGTAGAAACCTAAAGCTCTCATTATGAACGGGATTTCTGACAATGGAATGTCGGTTGATGCATCTCTTTTAGACATAGAATCAACTCCTTGACTAAATAGAAATTATGTCACCCTACAATACTAGTGCTTAAAAGCAATAGATAAAAATTACAGAATCATTACCAAAAATCAAGGTGTGTCTGTGGTTTAGGAGAAATGGGGGTAGGGTAAGGTAGGGTGGAGGTGGTAGTGAAACCTGTAATAACATTTGGTAATTGCAAAGTATGAATTGTACAAGTATGAACTTGATGTTCACAACATATTTTTTGTATTCTCAGAAATATCTCTTACGTTTATACAATAATAATAATCAAAACTGGCTCAAATTTTGTTCGCTTCACAAAATAATACTCTTGTCTAAAATTTCAGGTCTTCAAATTTGTTAAGAAATAGTATATGTAAAACAACTTACTTTCTCATCTGTGCATAGTAAAAATATTCTTCTAATTCAGAAAACAACTGTCCATCTCTACCACCTTCCAGCAAACTATAAAAAGGTATCAAATCTTCTCCGCCCAATGCAGCAGTAGCTTCCAATGCTCTGAAAGGATAAGGGAATGTTAAAAATCAAGGGTATACATATTAAATATATACATTTAACAGCTAATCCTGTTGTTTTAACAAAAAAAAGTCATGGTCTCCCCTAAAATGAGGAGGTCACACCCTACATTAACAACGATAGGTTAATAATAAAATATTACGTGGTGTCAACTTTCCACATCAGAACACTTGTATCACTTCCACCAGCTGTAAATATATATTTGCCATCAAAACTACAAGCAATATTATGGACCTACAGATAAACATTAAACTTTAGATAGCTACAGTCGCAATATACCCAAAAGCCAGCCACCTCTAATTATTATCACAAAAGTAGACAGGAAATGCATATCCAGAAAGTTCTGTTAGATATCATCATTCAATCAGATTTTATTATTATAATAAAGAAAATGTATAGTGACAAGGTCCAAAATAACCGTAAATACCAAATGCGAACTGAAAGAGAGATTTTTCAGCATTGATTATGAATTTCTCTAATATTTCTAACAATTATTTAGAGACAAAGAAAAGATTTAAATAATTATGATAATAGTTATTACCATTCCTGGATGTGCTATTAATGCCATTGACCTGTGAGGATTGCCATCCAGTGGAAGAATCATTAATCCAACCTTGATCGAGAAATTTCTCTGGTTATCGAATGTATTTACTCAACAGTCCCACAAATTCACACTGATGGGTATGATTTAATTCTAGACCGAGTTTGGGGTGACCAGAAAATAGCACCTTTATCATAATGAGAATATATCGAATATAACATACAGAATTGAATTCTTTGAGTAGTTTGAAAAAAATTCAAGAATGCAAGTATGCACTTTATATTCTGATTATTATTCTGGTTAAGAGAAAAAATGAAGCGCAGAAGTAGAAATCAATCCTATCTTTTGTGTGTACACTTGCATTTTAAGCAATGAATTGTATCCGTCTTTACACGTTTTATTATGGTACACACAATTAATTCACAGTTTATATTAACTAAACTGCTCAGAAACTGCTCAGCAATATTCTAAATCAATAATGGCCAACATAAGTTGTGTGTTTGAACTTAACCACAATATACCTTATCATAAGTCACATATGCCATATATCTATGTAGTGCATCTTTCATTTCTGGTAACACTACCATTCTAAAAACAATATACAGCAAGTAATCTATAATTGCCTAAACGCTGCTATAAAACACTAAAAAAATCAATATTTCACTTCGACGAGAGGGTAAAACAACTGAAAAAAACTCATAATGATTATATGATTGTTTTGAAACCATTATTTTTCCATCTGTGGGGTGAACAATAAAAATGGTATTCAGCAATGTTAAACAAATAATTTTTAACAATTTTTTTAACAAAAAAGTCACCCTCATTAAAGCCTTTTCTATCTTTGAGAAATATAATATTAATTTTTTGAGAAAATGAGAAAACTTTATTTCTTTAATGTTTGAGAAAAAAATACTTGCATACTGCCACCTACTTCGTTCTCAAAGCCAGAATTTTCAACAGTCTATTTTAATACTTTTTTCAACTTTTTTTTTTCAACAAAAAAAAATGATGATGAGAAGTAAACAATACCTTTGTACAGGGGAACCATATGTTGGTGCAAGAAATGTATGACGACACATCTTTGTAGTTGAATTAAACAACTTCATTTTATACTAGATATACAAACATTATAATGTATGTGAATAACACTGTACAGTAATAAAAACACATAACAAATGCCATGAAGAGTAAAAAGATATTATACCGTGAAATTGAAAAGTTTAGATTTAGTGTCGGAGATAAGATAAGAACAACGAAGTGTAAGACCGATTTTTGAGCATTGATAGTTTGCCCTGGCTAGATACTCCTAATTTAAGGGAATGCTGAAGAAAACGTTTTTCTAAATTTCTGTCTTCTTTGATTCTGAACTGGGGTTTTTTTCAAACAATTTTTTGTTTCCTTTCTTTCTTCTTTCATGGTCACAGTATTGTTTGTTATAAAAAATTGAACACAATTCTATAAAAAGAGTTTAAAATATTTGAAATGGAAAAATATGTTATGGATTTTGTGAGCAACTCAATGCTATCAGTGTTCTCTTTGCTAACAAGTTCTCAAACATCAGAGCTGCAAATTTTTTAATATTTAACCTACTTGATCGTTTGCCACAGTTATAAAATTTTCTTTTACAATGGCTGGATATGTTGCGATGGCAATCGGGATAGCATCTTGTTCAACACGATTAGAAGTCAAAACTTTTAGATCATCAACGTGACTGTTTTTTAAATCATACTCAACCTAAAAGGCAATTGAAGGGGCACGATATTAAATTTGATCATGGACCTTGTGATTTTCGTTGAGTTCCATTATGTTCCATGTGTTCATATTACCAAAGTTCATAATAAAAAGATCAACTTCGCTAATCAGTTTTCTGTTTAGAACATATGTAATATTGCAGCAACAGTCTCCTCCCATCCCCTCTCCCTAAAACAAACAAACAAACTTACAAGCATTCGATCTTGACCAACAGACATTAATCTTGGGTAGTTTATATCTAATGCTGGTGTAAACATAATATCTAAAAGTTGAAATGCACTGTTGAAATGCACTGTATTTAAAGAAAAGGTTACCCTCGCAATTATGAGCTTGATTTGAATATAATTTTTTGATGCAAGCTCTTTTTTGTAAAAATATCTTATTCAAATATATATCCAACTAAAGTTGAAAAACCAGACTTTTTCATTTATTTGTGATTTACCTGATTTAGAAAATTAAAACAACAGAGATTTAAAATTACCATAAGCAATGTGTAGTTAGATATTATACTGCTTGAGTTTAGGATTGTTCAGATTGTTCAGATTGTACAGAAACAGTAGAGTAAATAAAAGTTTACAAGATTCAGCATCTTTCTTTTCTACTGATTCTTGTTAGTTTGTTTTTTTAATATAAAATTTTAACACAAAAATGAATACTAGAGGAGCTGTCAAATATTGACACAGTTTGTATTCCATACAATTCGCTGAGCAATTTATTATTATGCTTCAAGTCATGGCAGTGACCATGACGGACGGCATACGGCATGCGGCATACGGCATGCAGTCATTGTGATGGTTTGTTGTAATACCATAATACCTAATTAAGGCAGTGTTTACATGGTGTTTCATTTCGCCTGAAATGAAATTATTGTTTCATGCCGCCAGGAATTTATTTTGGTTTACATGAGGTTTCATTTCGGGCGAAATTAGACAGCCTGAAATTAGTCATTCTTAGTTTTAAAGTCGCACTTTCTTAATTTTCTCAACTCAATTTTTTTCTGTCCGTGAAAAAACTTTTTATTAACCAATAGGAATTTACCATGGTACGAATTCGAACGTTCGATACACGTGCAAATATTTTGCATGTGAATCGAACAAAAAATTACAAAACAAATTAAAAGTGTACAACAAAATGTTCTGTCAAGGTAAATATTGAAGTCATTATAAAGTCATTAGTTATAACAAAGCATTTTAAAGTGATTATAAAATTATAATAAAGCCTTTGTTATGAAAAAAAGGCAGTAGCTAAAGCAAAAAAATTGAATTAATGGAGTATGCATAATAGGTTCATTCCTGGTGTTTACATGGAAAAACATACCCCCATTATCAGTTTCATATCGGTCATTTTGACCAAAATAAAATAACACCCGAAATGAGTTTCATTTCGCCCTCGCCATGTAAACAGTTTAGAAGAAGTAACCTGAGACAGAAATGAGATAATTTCATTTCAGGTGAAATGAAACTCTATGTAAACACTGCCTAAGACGCAGGAATCTCCTTAAAAAGCAACAGTTCAAAAATCTCTTTTCATTGTAACTTTTCTGGCTGCCCTGTGAAATTATTTTGGTTATGTTTCAGAATATTTTAAGGTGTATTTCTAACTACACTATTTTTGCCTTGGATCTGATCAGATTGGATGGGAAATCCTTCTATGCACATGCACAAGTCAGGTGACTCAAATTTGTATCTTTTTCGGTCTGATCCGAGTGTAAGTTTAATCGTGTTCAACTTTTTCGAGGCTTTCCATTGGAAATAAGATAGAATAAAAAAATGAACCAATAAGAATTGAACATTTTGTGTATTATTAAGTGACATCACAGACTGTCAATAATAACAATGAATACCTCTTTATATTAAATTATAACTGTAAATTGGATTCTAGAAATTTCCCATTTCCCAAAGAAAAATAAAATATGTTAACCTTGTATCTGCTTGTAGTGTGCTCTGTGTTTTCCAAGATAGCACCACGGTGCTGATTTGTTTTTTGGTTGAAAATTGAATACAACAACACATCGATCCATATCCTGCAAAATAGCACACAAAAAAACAAAAACATATTACTTGTAATTCTCCACTTAGCACATATTGTTTTATATCAAAATTAAAAGCCCTTACAGGCTGATGGATTTTAACTCTTACAAGTACTCTCATGTATAACAGAGACGACGTCCATACCCAAGCTTGCCATGCTTATCGGACCTGGGCCGGAAGTAGGTAGGTAGGTATTTGTTCTGGCCGATAAGCATGGCAAGTTTGTATTTACCTTTGATTATTTATTGTATCAAACAATATTACTTTCATTTTCTCGCTTGCACCGGCGCTGGCGCTTATCAGGCGCCATTTTGAACTTGGTGTAACTTTCGCGAAGACATACGCACCTGAGACGGTCCACGTGTGTCTCTGTGAAAGTTTACACAAAGTTCCCCCTGGCAAATTTAAAATTCGATATGGCGCCTGTAAGGCAGCAAAGGTAGCGCGAGGGAAGAAAACATATTGACGGTGATAGGTAGGTAGGATGAAGGCCCTGGGCCAATAAGCGTGCAGTATTTAATTAATTTCAATACTATGCATTGTTTATTCAATCTATAATTTAATCTGCTTAATAAAATTTGTTTTCAAGTAATTATTCAGCATAATATTTACTTTACGAAGAACTGTAAAGGCTGATTTTGACTCCAACAAATTTATGCAAAAAAAATGAAACGAATATAAAATGTAAACATAGCAATTTATTTTGTTTCAAAAACTCATGAAAATGAAAAAAGGAATATATGTATAACATCTTAAAAGGTTAAAAATGTATTGTTTATGGGTTTCTTACCTAAAAAGCTTTTATTTTTCTCCCATAAAGAAGCAAGAAATTTCCAGTGTTTTTATATTAATTCTTCGGGCGAAATTTGTAAAATGTAAAATATGGAACAAAAAATCTAGCACAAATTCAGTAGAAGATATACCGTATTTTTCTGTTCTGAATTTTACTTGATTTTCACGTAGAGTTGGTACACCACGAAGAAAAACGAGCACTGTTTGAAGGTATTTATTGTGTTGCAAAAATCCAAAGATTTCAATTGTGACAAACTACATTACGAAAATTATTAAAATTAAAACCAGACAGAAGATACAATTTCAGTGACTTCCTAGATCGTTGATTACAATTTTCATTAGAAGGTTAGCTACAAGTTACTTACAGAACATGCTAAAAAGCTTGAATCATGAGAAAAAACAAGTTTCAGGATTGAGTCATGTGAAAATTTGAACACCGATGTGGTTTCATCTTTACCATCAACTTCTAAAGTTACTGAATCAATAATCATAACTGTACCATCTTCAAATCCAACCGCTGAAACAAAGATGTAGTTTTAGAAATAATGACAAGAAGAATGAATGTTTTGAATAGTAAAGCAGGGTAGCTACTCCTACACTATTGTTACTTGAGTATCAATCATTCTTTTGTTTACGCCAACGCACAGAAAAAAGTTAACTCCAAGTTTGTTTTGATCATGTATTACACGAGTACAAAAAGTGTATGAGTGGAAAACTGGGCAGATTACTAACTTTCATACAAGTTTCAAGCTGTCCAGAAAGTAATGCGAAAATGTAAAGTTGAAATAAAAATACAACATGACCATTATGCAAGTTGTGAGTATTTTCACAAGAATGGTATAGTGAAGTATGGAGAACTATAAATAACACAAAATGCAGTCTTAATCTATGCTAAAATTTACTTCTCTACCAGTCTTATGTTTGCTTCTTTAAACCTTTATAGTCTTACCAAGATAATCTCCGCTTGTATTGTATGCTAAACATGTTATACGTACACATGAACCAGTGAATTGACGATGATAGAGTACTAATCTAAATGAGATGTAAATAGTAATAATTATAATAATTTGAATATTCATAGGTGATTTAAATGTTTAAAAACAAGACCAACGAAAGAAACATCCAGAACAACTTTTTCTTTTAATCTAGTTTAAAAGTAAAATAACTTGATTATCGTTGAAAGAGAAAACACAGAAGATATTATTGTAACGTTAAAAATTGAAATCAAGAAAGAAAATAGACTATAACTTCCCAAATTCCACGAATGGGTTTAAAGGGTTCACATGAAATAACTAACTGTAAATACCAAATGCGCAAGGGAGATATTGTAGCATAGGTATAGGCCATATAGCCTGGACCCGGTCATATTTATATGTGAATGCAGTGTTCGAAATAACAATAAATAATCACGGTGGAAGAGGAATATTTGAGCACTGGTTCAGGCTTAATAGTGTGAGGCAATGCTCAAATATCTCTCCTCCACATTTAGAATTTACTGTTCTTTCGGACCCTGTCATGCATAGTTTGCTCAAGTAACAAACCAAATAAAAAATTCTTACTTTGTTTCAAAATCTCGAACTTGAAGTAATCCTCCAAACCCACCAATAGCGATGAAGGGTCTGAAAAAAATTTATTCTTAAAGTAATTATTGATAGTAATCTTTGCCATAGTAATCGTTAAGACAAATTTCAATTCATTATATTTGAGGAATGATACAAAGATTTTAAATTTTGAAATTTATTTGTAAAAGTAAACATTATGCAAAAACAAGTGATTTTTACATTAAATTGCCTAATTTTCTTATAAATTGATTAAATAATTTCGTAACAAATCATCTGGCCAAGTTTAGATATGGCAATTCCCCAATGTAAAAGGTTCATAAAGTTTTGATACCAAGAAATGTGTTTTGTGATTTGACAATTTAATGTATTGAAAAACTGTTAACTACTAAAACTAAAATGAACCATTACCCTTTTGGATGGCAAGCAATTGCTTTGATATCTTCATCATTCTCTTTACAAATATACTAAAATAAATATTATGAGTCGAATCTATTATCTTGAAAGCATTTCAAAAAAGTATTAATTGTTAGCACAACGTCCTACTGATATATTTTAAATGATCCTCTTGATTTTCTTTACAGAAGATAAATATGTTTTCAGGAATTGAGTTTCACAAATTTTAGTGTATAATGTATCATCATCTGAAGTGACTTACCTCAACCAAACTACCTTCCGTCTTATAATACAAGTAATTAGCTTTCGTAGTACTGACAGAAAAATCGCTAACAACAAATGGTGATGCGTGCAATGTTGAACTTGTTGGGTATACATTATCGGTTAGCGATTCTTTGATTTTTTCATTAGGGTCGTATGTAAAAGACACTGAATTAATAGCACTATGACAACCAAGCTTGCTATACCTAAAATACATGGTTTCAAAACTAGAGCGGCCTTTTAATGAAACATTTTAGATTCACAACAATACACTCAGTGTAAGCCAGCTTGATAATTTTAATAATTTTGGAAATGATCCACTAAAAGAGGATTTGAAAAATATTTTGCAATTTTGTGAGCAATTTTTAAGTGCAATTCCAGTTAGCTTCAAAACGCGTCAAGCAATACTTGAATCCACACTATTTTTGCTTGCCTGTTGATGAGCTTCAGGTCTTTTGTCCTACCCATCTCTTGGTGGTCTATTGTACAACTGTCTAATGCCTGGCAGCCGGTCTTAGCTTTCTATAAGATTTATTTGCAAATCCAGGGTTTCCTACACTCAACTCTACAATCCTAAATTACTGGTTACCAATTCAACAGTTTAAGTTTTACACTTACCAATTTACTAACTTTAAATCCATATCAAAGAATTTCACAGAACCATTCATATCTCCTGTAACTATATTATCATTATTTAATGATAAGACTGTTATAGCTCTCTCTTGTAGTCGCACAATCTTAAATGCTTTTCGATTAAAAGTTGCATCAGATGATGATAGATGCTCAGTCCAAACCACAATATTTCCACAATTTGTTGCCGTCAAAGCATTAGAAGAGTCTGGTTGAAATATTGACTGACTGTATGCACCAACTGTTTTATTAAAGTCCTAAAAAGATGGCATGGTAATGGGCTAACAGAAATAATAAATAGTACTGCATCCTAAGCTGTAAAAAGTACCAATCTGAAGAAAATGTAAACAATTGGAATTGGAACTTTAATTTCTCACTAGGCTGGACTAAAAGTATTGTTTGTTTCGCGTAACCCAACCAACTGTAATTTTGAAGAACCGAGTTTAAAATTTTTGGGTCGGTGAATTCTAAAATTTTTTTTTCTTCTTGAAAACTACCGACCTACCAACCTTGTACAACAACAGGCCCCGACTACACAATTTTTATCAAGTTCTAGAAGTTAAAAATATACTTCAGTATTTCTTTTGCAGATGTCTCAAGATTCTGCTGTGCTGTTTGGAATATATACAAGAACCACAAACACACATCATTTGAGCAAGTAATTTTTAAATTGCATTGTGTGAACAGATTGGTCTCTCGTCACCATAATTTGGATAAATTACTTTATCGTCATTATTGTCACAATACTTTATATTATATTAACCAATAATGGTTTTGATGGCGTAGTATTATTGTATAATAATCCAATCATAATAATGTTTTGTTTTCAATAATGCATAAACTTTGTTTGTTTCCAGCTAATGATCTTTACAACTGGTGCTATATTAAATTAATCTTAAGATCAATTCAATGTTTTTTAGAATATGTTCTGAATGTGAAGAACCGTTTAACAAACTTCTACTTCAAGTGCGCAGAAAATGAAAAATGTAAACACATGTAAAGCTTTTATGTAAACCAGTTCAGGAAAAGTTTCCAGTACATGAAAGGTTTTCAAGAATGTAATCACTTCCAAATAATCCCTAGAGAAAATATATAACGGCACTTTAACAATAAATAACGTCTCAAAAGTAAATTGAAATATGAATGTTTGTAGAACTGTAAAAGTTTGCAGACTTTGAACAGGTGTTTGACCACATTTCGGAATATTTTGAAACGAATCTCCTCCGCATGGTTTATTGTGAATTATCGTCTGTCTAGATAGTGTTTGAATAGTACACATAATTGATCTATTATCATTATCATTTAAATTTCAAAGAAAAAATATATCCATTCATAAAAAATATCAAAGATTATAACGGGTGACAAACTTTCATTCGAAAAACCTTTTGTTTATAAGGTGAAACTTTATATATGAACACGTAGTTTTTTAACAAAAATTAAAAATGGTAAAGTATTTGTAGAGACATGCATATTTTTTCTAGCGAAGAAATCATTGACCTGTTTGTAAACAGACTTTACTTCGCAAATGCAAAGCTTTACATGCGGAGAAATAATGTCAATATATCAACAAAGTTCTTCCTGCGTGGATAAAAAACATTGGTTAACTCTCTTAGGGTGAGGAAATCAGTTACAATTCAGTCAATTTGGGTGTACTTAATTATTTTTTTTGCCCAATACTTAACCAAATATAAATTTGTCCCGACCAACCGACCCATGTTTTTTTTTCTTGGTCGGGTTACGCGAAACGAACAATTTAATATGGCCAGCCCTAGTTGTGCAAATGAATTCATAGGATATTCTTGTTAGAAAATGCAGGGTTTAAAATAACAGTTAATACTAAGTGTGGAGGAGAAATATTTGAGCATTGCTTCAGGCTGAAAAGCCTGACTCAATGCTCAAATATCTCTTCTCCACATGATTA
>JAUELI010146850.1:0-12639 GCA_031471325.1 Catablema vesicarium
CAAAAATATAGATATATCATCTTTGCGCATAAGAAAATAAGCCTGTTTTAAAAAAAACATACTCGTCTCCAGCGCTTACTCTCTCAATGCTTTTTGAAACGAGGAGAAGCGATGGGGACGAGTATGTTGAAAAAACAACGCTACTTAATAAAGATGGTAGATGAAACTATGAAAGATTTGCTCAAAATCAACGAAGAAAAAGTAAATAATAGACTTGGAGGAAATGCTCAAATTTGATTTTTCAAAAACTTGCCGGTCATGATGATCGCCTTAACAACTTTTTAGACGTACATATATCGATAATGGGCGATCATTGACCGTTGACCGGCCGTTATTTCGAGCGCTGTTATTACTCGGATCTGTCTTGACATATGTAGCTATGCCTACAGTATATGGAAAATGTATATAGCTATACATTTTATGGACGATGAGACTTATTATTACTTATTACTCGGATCTGTCTTGACATATGTAGCTAGCTACACAAGAGAAAGTGGGTGTTCTCTGTTACAATATTTTGTCAACAAGCTATAGCTTTTTTTGATTTTTTGATTTTTTTTTAATTTGTGTTGTAACTAGCTAGCTATATTTTGCCTTGTCATTGGCTGGTCTGCTTTTCTTAATGCTCTGGTTGGTACATAATTTTCTTGTTCTCTATTGTTGTGAATTTAGTTGCTCAATAAATAGAAAAGACTGCTTTCTCCAAAAAAAAGCATGCAAAAAAAGGAAAATAAAGAGATCAGATACAAAGAGCTTATTTTATTTATAAAAGTAAATTGTGGCTAGGTTGGTTTATCAGAACAGATTCACTTAAAATTAGCAGTTTCTCAGTTGTTTTGAACCCTGGCTAGAATTAAAATGGCTACGTACTGTGTGTGTGTAGCTAGTTAGTATATAGTCAAGAAACTTTTGCGGCTATAAAACTTTTGGAATTAACTTTCGTGGTTGGCTCCTCATGTAATCTTCGAAGCGATAAAATTTAATGTGATTTGCAATGGTTTAGACATATTTCACATAGAAAAAACTTTTGCCAAACTGTACCATTTATTCGTGGAAATTTTTTACAAACTTTCCCGCCTGAAACACCATATTTTAAAATGCGGTAACAAACAAGGCATTTACGGAGGAAAATAAAAAATCACAATTAACAAGGATGCTCCTGTTGTAAGGCTTATTTTTTGCACGCTTCTTTTCTGCCCTTCCTTGCCTATTGCCGTTTGCCTGTGTTTTCCTTCGGCCTTTCCCTGTCCTGCCTGTGTTTTTTATCTCTGCCGTTCTGCTTTTGCCTAGCCTTTGCCTGCCCTTGCCTTGCCTTTGCCTACTATCTTTAAAATTTTCGCTTGCAAACATAGTGACTCGCTCATGGCTTCGCAATCCTTTAATACTGGTGTACGAGAGGGCAAAAACATGACTAATATACAATGGTTTAACAAAGAAAACAATATGTCCTAACTCAAGTTTATTAAGCCATTCTGGGTGAGATCATGATTAGTTGAGGAGTGAGCTTTTGTGCAGATCTTACATGATCAAGGTGATATCGCTTGATATCTTACTTGAGATTTCTCTACATCGACAAAATAGCATGCAGAGAAAAACTTGTACTTAAAGTTGGATAAATGACTGTGACATTCTATAAAAACAAGACATACCGCTAATCCTTCTCCAGTAATTGCAGAACATTGTTGTATCTGCCATGCTCTATCTTTGATGTCAGTTAAATTTAAACCTTCCATTAGCTATAAAAACATCATTTTAGGATAAACAGGAGAGGTGAGGAGGTGAACAAGTGAGACTCAATTTAATAATTTCTGAAAATCAATAACAATAGTTCTGGGACAATTTGAAGAAATACATCTCTTTGTAAGGGCCAAGGAAACACCAAATATCAATTTCAAAGCACAAATCAATTGTTCAAATTATGCAAAAAGTGTTCTGAAATAGTAAGAACTTTCTACACATTAGCTCATTCTACCACATGATCAAAATAAGTTTGGTTTCTATATGATCAGTATTAATTATGTTTTTCCCAGGACAAAATAATCTGGTTTCCACAAGTTTTGCTACGCATATATTATTGTGAAGTTCTGTTTTTATAATGTTTCTACTCCTATTCGAAACAAAACGAATGGAATTATTGAAAGAACTGAAACTTTAAAATATAATCAAACAAAGAATAACAATATTTTCTTTTCAAGTTCAGACAAAATTAAGATTCAATTATTCGGTAGTTTTGAACTGGAAATCAATAACAATAGTTCTGGGTTAATTCTTATAAAAGATTCTGTATGCATCAGATTCACAACGTACCAAATATTCCATATGTTGCTTATTATATAATTAAATGATATTTCGAATCGCACTGATTGACTCGTGGTTCGCTTTTTATTGTCCAATTTTGCTTTAACCCTATTGTGCATGGGAGGGGGGGGAGGGTAAATTCCCACTAATTACCCGGCAATTAACTTTTTGTCACCTGTAATTGGAAAAAAAAAAAACCAAAATAACTTTTTTTAAATGTGGTGCTCCATTAAAAGCTAAATTATATTTTTTAATGGCATAAACTATATAAACTTAAGTTCTCCATCATAATACAAGGTCAAAACACGTCAAAACAGACCTTAATTACCTCATCTAGAAAGTAAATGATGACGTCATCAAAAATAATGACGCCATTTTAGATTTTTTTTTGAAAATGAAAGAAGAAGGGTAGGTTAACATGTGTGCAAAGTTTCAAGTCAATGGCATTTGTGGTTTGGGTTTTAGGTAGGGGGGGGTAAATTCCCCCCCCCCCATGCTCAAACGCTACCTCAGCCACCCCATGCACATTAGGGTTAAAAGAGAAATATAATACTCTTAATACCCCCCCCCCCTCTCCACTCCCTCCTCCTTCTGTAAAATCACAGAAAGTCACATGGAACAAGCTGATGTGTAAATGGTTCTTACATATATACCGTTCAAAAATAGATACATACCTCTGCTGATTTAGCGGCATTTATCAGATCTTGTTTATTTGCGAATAATAATAATGGTGTTTTAGATAGTTTTTCTTCTTCTAATAATTCGGCTAATTGCTAAAAAAGTAGTTTTAAAAAAACAATTCTGAACAAGTCATTTTTCGTTCTAAAAACAATCTCAGCATTAGAAGGAAAATCTAAGACAATCAAATATTAATGGAGAATTCAACAACTTGCTTCTTGGCTTTTTTAACAAGGGTAATCCCATCTGGTGTTTTGAAAAGGTATATTTTGTGATTAACAACATACCCTGAGGAAAGAATTTTTTTTCATGCTTTTAAAGCTAGTTTAGCGATTTTTTAAGAAAAAAAATATAATAATTAATATAATGGTTTGTTTCGCTGAATATATTTTCGCGATGAAACCATATTCAATTAATTTCACAGAATTTTATTTTGCAATTTTGGTGCTCTTCCCGCAAAAAATATCTTCCTTGAAGGCAATATTCCACATTCAACAAAATAATTGTGAGTGATAAAATATTTCCACATTTTTGTCCTTGCTAGATCGATAGTTTTTCGTGTATAACCCTTATTCTATAACCTCTATATAGTCCTTTTCTGCATTTCTTAATTTAAAAAATACAGAGGCTGTACATTGCTACCAAAAGGAACTTTGTTGGCCTGTCATGATATCTCATGTTTTAGGTTTTTCTGACCTTCGTATTGCAATTTATATTATATTAAATGTTATTATGCATGCTCAAACACATCTGGAGATGAGATCATCGGAAACACATGTCCTGGTTGTTAGCCCTAATCAGATGTACATACCCACTCTAGATTGCTAGTGCCTGGACACATTGCAAGGAGAGATGTTCTTTCCAACTGGTCAGTTGGGTCTTGCTTCAATTGTGGTGAAGCAAAACAGATATGAGCAGCACATGTGGCAATAACAAAAAGAAATCCAATCGCTACAACTTCCTTGGAGCCCAAATGAAAATCTACCAAGAGGTAGTTGGATACCTATTATGCAGGGGTAGAGATACAATGCTTGTATAAACTTTAATATATAAAATTATTAATTCCCAAAAATTAATAATGACTCTAAAAATATATAGTTTTAGCTCCCCTCTTGGGTCACACCAGACCTCTCTCTCTCTCTCCGCCTGGTCTATCATCATTAAATAATAATTCAGGAGACATTAATATGACCTTGTTCATATTTGATGCTGCCATTTTTAATGATTTGTTTACGCCCCTGTTGTCACGAGTTTGGACTGAAACGAAAATAATAGAACAAGGGTCTGTTTCAAAATAGCGAAACATTCACAGAGAAAAATAAACTTTCAAATTACAGAAAAATAATTATCCAGTCACCTAACGAAATAACTCAGTTCAAATTATTTTGTAATTTTCAATGTTTTTTGCGTCACTGTCTCCAAAATATAGCTAATTTACAGACCAGATAGAAAAATTGTGGTGTCAGACGGAAAACTTGTTTTTAAGTGCTGTGGGGTGAAGAAAAATCAAAAAATTCCTTTAATGATTGTTTTTCAGTCAGCTACACTCATACTCCTACATGCACATTAAATTTTGTCAAAATCTCATTTTTTCATGTAAAAAATACACAAATATCTTGAAATTTATCTGACACCAGAAGTAGAGTAAAATAATTCTAGTGAGCTACCTTGCGCCTTCTACAAAATATCTACAAAAAAATAATTAAAAATTGCATTAACGTCTCCACAAATGAGCGTGCTTTTCTTTTCCGTCCAACATCAAACTCTTTCCATCTGACACCGAAACTCTTTCATTGAAACTAAACCTATAAAATATTTTGCTTTTGAACTAGCATTTTATCTTTTGAAGAGTGACAATTCTTTCATGTTTGAATCATTATTAATAGGAATCATAAAATATTCTAAAATTATAAGTCCATTTGAATCAAAAATTTACTTATGAGGCTTTTATTTAGAGGATATCTGATGTCATTTTTGGATTCCCCATTCCACAAAATACTCTGGAACCAATTTTCAAACAAATTAGACAATCAAATCTGATGATATAAGGGAAATATCACACATTTTCCCATCTGGGAATACTGCGGTGCTGAAAAGGGACAAAAAGGGCATGGGAACAAGTATTTATATCTCTGAAACCGTAAGAATTCAGAAGCTAAAATTTGTGTATAAGTTTGTTCAATAAGATTAGGCTTCTGTGCCAAAAACCATCCATTTTGATAATGTGCAATGTTGATTCCATGGATACTTTCTGTCCAACACCAAAACAATTCCGCCCGACTCTAAAACTAGCATATGCCAATACCCAGTCCAATAAAGACTCACAGTAAAAAATTTCATTCAGAAACCTTCAACTATCTCTTAGGAACTATAATATTTCAAAATTTGTTCTAACTTTGTATGGCTTGAATAGAAATTACATATGTATCCGTGTGATTGGAAAAGTGGAGATTTATCTATCCGACCAACCCCAAAACTGAAAATTGTCACTGTTGCTAAGTAACAAGACCAAATTCTCTATTTTTTTCCTGATGGATACTCTAGTGGTAGACTGTCTCTGGAAGGGTAAAGACTTAAAAGAAGTGTTTTGGTATTTCTATAGTTGGGCCTCAAAGTTATCTAATTCCGTCCTACACCAATACGAACATTTTGAAACAGACCGCCATTCATTCAAACCAAAGTTTTTTTTACGGCAAAACGTACTTTTTGAATGGCTCCTACTTCAAAAATGAATTCAGGTACTGTATATCACATTACAAAATACCTGAAAAATGTCATCCAGAAATTTTATGATGAACTCTCGCATAACATTATATTTGTAAAGCTATAATCAATGCCTAATAAAACCAACTTGTTTAGATGGAAATATGTTTTTATATCAAATTATTTTCTCTGATCATGCACGCAATAATACTGAAAGAACATAGCTTGATTCAAAAGAATAAGACATATTCTTATCAACAAATTACAAGAAAGTACATCATAATAATACAAAAAACAAGCATGAAGCATTAAGAGAAATAATTAGCGGCTCCTTAGCAAAAGGTTGGATATCATCCTAACAGAAGTTTCTATAACTGATAGCTTTACTGAAAAAGTGAACAGCTCACTAAATAGAGCAATGATAGTGTTGAATATTCCACTCAGAAATAATTTATAACACTAAAAGTTGTAACACCTGGTAAAATGTATTGTTTAATTAAAACCAACAAAAACAATAACCCTCAAGTTATCACAAGTGGATGTAACAGAGCTATAGAAACCTGTATCAAATTTTGTTGAGAGATGTCTCTACGAAGAGATTTTAACAATTGGCACTCAAACACAGGATACTTGTGCCCTCAACATAATAGATCACCTTAACAAAAAGTAGTACTTTCAACATTTTGTAGGAAATAAAAAGGAAATAAAAATCTTTGAAGGAGAGAGTTATGTTGGTATTATTAAATGTAGTTGCTAGTTTTTCTTGCTTACCGTTGGTCACTTCAATTAGAAAAGTATTATTTTCAATTAACAGAATGTTGTCTGTCAAACTTATATCCTGCCGAATATTTTGTTGATCATGGTCTGAAATGACAATTTTGTATACGATAAACTAGTTCTGCATAATAACTCTTAACTCTCTTAATGTTCTCTTATATCTGTGGAATAGACACCAATAGACTGCTACATTTCCGACTATTAAAATATCCAATATTGTTTAGTTCTTCATGCTTCGTAAAAGTGATAGGCTTTGTTTATGATACCATGTACTTAGATTTTTCACGTCTCTAATGTGGTGTACAAACCATATATAAAAGACGTCATTTCAAAAACGAGAACAAAGTGTAAAGAAACATAACAACAAAACGTTACCTAAACCTCTTCAGAAAACAACAGTACACAGAATAAAAAATTTCTAGATAACTTACTATTCCAGATTCTTCAAATCTTGCTCTATCCGCACTATCAATAACATAAATCTAAAATCAAAAGTTTATAATTTCATCAGTTTTGTTCAGCCAGATATGATATATTTTGTAACTGTAGACTTCATCTTTACCGTAAATTCACTAATCAATAATTTACTCTCACAGTTCCATACTTTTTGCTGATTTTGATTTATATGCAGTCAAATTGGCCCACAGACATTTTGAAAGCTTATAACTTTAAAACTACTCTTCCAAATCAAAATTCCTTTGGCAAATTTTTATTTTGGAACCTATTTTCAGAAAAATAATTGTAAAAAATTCTTTAGTTTCTCCAGGATGGCCCATTTTTTAGAAGGGTTGAAATCTGAAATTGTTTGACGAAGTAGTATATCAATGAAAAATAACATTTAGACCACAAACTGGATTTATATTACAAATTAATAATGTTTTGAATTTAATGACCAAAATTTACAAGTGTGGAACAAAATGCAGACCGGAAAAATGGATTTTACTGACCAAATCTCGATAAATTTGATCAAAATCTATATTCTCCTATATTTCCTATTCTGACTAGAGATTTTCAAAAAACAACCAAAAAAATATAAGTTTGATCATTCTCTCAATTCTCCTAACCTATTCGATACCATTTTGAAAATCATTTTGAATAAGTTCAGTATGTCTGAGAAGCAAATGCTAAAAGTTTTTCATACTAAAAATCCATTTTACACCCAGGGAATTCATAATAAACTAAAGCAATAAAATCCAAAAAAAGACAATAATTACTAATACTGATACGTCATAATGAAAAATAATGACGTCATCAAAAAAAAATTTGGGTGTTCAAAATAATTACAAAGGGTCAAAGTACTATTGTGGCAAGTTTCAATGTGTAACACCAATAGTACAGTCGTTCAACCGTTTTGCCTGGAAAAAAATAAGGTCAAGCTTAAATTTGGCCAGAGCATCCAGAATTATGTGTAGAATGACACCAAAAAAAGCCCCCTGAATCCAGATATAGGAAAACCTTTTTTGGGCCATTTACTACATGGGGCTGCCCTTTCACATAACAAAAAAATTATGGAAATTCAACTTCATTTTCAGCTGAAACCACCTAGCTCATTAGAAAGCTCTTGAAAAACTGTATAAAAGACATTTAAGCGAGTTTATTCATTTTTTACTTCGTTTTTGGGTAAAACCTGGTCAAAGCTTTTACCCAAATTTTGACAAAAAAAGAATAATTTGGGTGAAAACGCAAACTTTGACCAGACTTTTCTCAAAAACAAAACATAAAATAAAAAACTCGTTTGAATGTCTTTTATACAGTTTTTCAGGAGCTTTCCAATAAGATAAGTGGTATCGGCTGAAAATGAAGTGGCTTTTGTGTAAAACCTGGTCAAAATTTGAATGAAAACGCAAAAAGTGAATAATTTGGGTGAAAACGCAAACTTTGATTAGACTTTATTCAAAAACAAGACAAAATATCGTTCAAATGTCTTTTATATAGTTTTACAAGGGCTTTCTAATGAGATAGGTGGTTTTGGCTGAAAATGGAGTTGAATTTCAATGATTTTTTTGCTAGGTGGAAGGGTGCAGTAATGTGTAGTAAATGGTCTAAAACATGTTTTCCTACATCTGGATTCATGGGGCTTTTTGTTTGGTCATTCTACACATAGTTCTGGATGCTCTGACCAAATTTAGGCTTGACCTTATTTTTTTCCTGGTTAAGGCACATTTTTTCCTTAAACGACTGCACTATAATGGAAACTTGAGATATTAAAATGTTGATAATAAATATTGAACATCCAATGTTTGATGAATAGCTTGAAGGCATATTTCTTCAAGTGGTTAGAAAATGAAATGAAACCCTTAAAAATTTAACACATGCAAGATCATCTCGACATGCACAGAACAGTGTGCTGAAATTTCCTAGTTTTGATTGGTTGTTGAGATATTAAGAGTTTTGTTTGAGTGCTCAAAGATAAAAAGACCCGCAAATTATGAAAAGGCTTGCTAAAACCCGTGCCATTGGTGATGATCGCAAATAAAACTTTTAAAAAAGAAAAATGATGGAGAGATTCAGCATTTTTTTATGCATTGTTTCTTGGAATACAATAGATGTATAAAAAAATAAGTAGTAGATTAAGAAAAAATTGTAGATTGAGAAAAAATAATTAGTTTTGACACAATGAGGCATACTTAAAGGTTTTTTACACATAAATTAATATTATTTTATATAAATTATAAAATATTTAAAAAGGGTCAATATAAACTGGCAAATCATAATAACACATATTAAACTGCTTTCTAACTGCCAGGCCTTTTCAGGAGAGGCGTGCGCCCACACGCAGATTGTTTTAGGTGTGGGATGATGTCTATATAAGTACAGTAAAAAGTGCAATTTTCTTCAATATAAGGTAAAAAATATTTTTCTTATAAATGTAACACCAGATTTAGGTGAATGTGAATTAGATAGCATACCATAGTACATCTAATCGTAATAATACTTTCTGTAAGAATCTTCTTGAATATTAACTTATTTTATCCTGCATTTACTTTATGGCCAATTATACCAAAATGAATGTAAAAATACTTTTCTTGTAGCTAACAATTTTTTTCAGAACTACTAATTTATCAAGCTCTAAATCCACAATAATATACAATTTATGCATGTGGATGTGAATTTGAAAAAACAGATGGTATTAGAATAGTAAGTATGATATACGGATATAATTCAAAGATGAACACTAAAAAGAGAATGTTTAAAATTTCCAGATGATTGTTTGAACGTAAAATTGTATAGTAAATTTTCAAATCAACAATACTGAAAAGGAGACTTCTCTTGTAGAAAAAAAGAGAGTAACATAAAACATACTAGAACATCAGTATTTTCAAAATAGTTTCTCCAATATGGTCGAATAGTTTTTTGACCTAAAAAAAAAGAAGTTCAGAAAGTATAACTTATACATATATTCAAAATCTAAAACTATTACATCCAGAGTATTGTTCAAATAAGTCTATGCTGCTCAAGTCAAAAACAGAAAATTAACAAAAATACTGGGACTAAATTGACATGAAACTGTGATTTAAACACAATTGAAAAAAATAACCATGATTAGAAAATGCAACTGAGTCCTTAACAATTATGTTTGCATAGTAACATGAATGAAATGCTTGAGATTTAAAAGTAATTTAAAAGATTTTTATGTTTAAAACTTGTGAAAAACAGTCTCACCTCCTATATCCCAAACATTAAGTAGAATCCCAGATGACTGAACTGATTTAATATTGAAACCCTAAAAGTAATCAATTTGTAAAATTTATACATATTATTTCACATTTTTCTTAACCTATTAGTGGTGAATCTAATATTCTGGACATTACTATGGCATTGAATGCAAAATTATTTTTACGTATAGATTCAGAAAAAGACATATTATTATCTGAATTTATATTTATATTATTCTGAAAAAATACTTTGAACTAAATAAAAAATGTTAAGAATTTAAAAAATATATATAGTCTGACCGAGCAAAGCAACATTGAACAAGGTACAAGTGAGTAAAAAGGCAAAAAAGTGCATTCACTAAAATCCAAATGAATTCTTACAACAAGAACAATAATAGTAAAAAAAAAGAGGAATCAACCAAGAAAATGGTGTTATGAATATTGTTTTGGGTATTTACAAAAAAAATAGTTACAGCTGTTTAAATTTACTCACTTTTTTGCTTTTAAATGTATTTTTCTAAATGAAGGTAAATCAGCCCTCATAAATAATATTACCATTTACCCCAATTTAGTTCAAGATAATCTCTTCAAGGTTATAAGAAAGGAAAAACGATGTTTTTTATTATCGTTCATAACTTCATAACTCTTCAAGATGCATGTATAAAAGTTATTATATTTGGAAAGCCCTAGGCCATCTTTAAAAACATCTTTGTTTCCGATCGAGCGCATGAGGTAATTTAGACTTCACCCGGGAGGCCGCAAATAAATTTTTTTTCACAAATATTTTCACCCGGATTTTTTTTTCTGCCGATGAGAACAAATATTTGTCGAAGAAGATCTGTCAGATGTAATGAAGAAAACAACACCCTGCCGTTGAATCAATGCTCCAGGATTAACAAATTAATCGATAACGTGACAATATATAAAACTCAACATACAACATACAGAATAGACACTGAACACGAGTTAAATTTGTTTTGCTTGAAAGTAAAAAAAACAAACTTCAGATGAGCCATCTTCGAAAAAACAACAGAAAATATATCAAAACAAACCATCTCATTGGGTGATTTTCTTTTCACATAGCAAAGATAGAACAATATAAAAACTAAAAACAAACTTTCTCATTGGTTTATTCAAACATCTACATAAAAAGAACAAAAGATAAAACGAAACTAACTATTTCATTCATGCATATTAAACTCATGATTAGCATTGTATGTTTTTGTTTGAAGGTTAATATATTTTTAAAACATGCAAAAGATTAAATTACCTCATGAGTAAATATACCCAAAATAATTAAACAAAAAGAATAAAAACCTATAAATAGTAAAAGACGCCAGCTGCTAGCGAATTATTAATTAAATATACTCAAAACAGTATATTTATATTACTTAAATCTCAAACGGACTTTGAGTAAGAACTTCTTTTGATTTGGTGAGTTTTTAGACGAAGTTATGTTGTTGTTTTCATAAAAATAGCAATTTATAGTTTTAATTTTGTGGTGAATTATATTTTTTTCCTAAAGATTCAAATACGAAGAAAAAAAAATCACAACCACGGCCGGGTGATTTTTAAAAATATTTTCACCCGGCCGCTCGATCGGAAACAAGGATGTTTTTAAGGATGGCCCTATCTTTCAAAAAATACAGTTTATGGAAAAATGAGCTCAATTTGAGATGCGTTTTTATTTTATTTTGAGCTCCTGTCACACAACCAAAACGATATTGCTTTCAAAAATGTTTTGCAGCATAGCCAATACTTTGATTTAAAAAAAGGTGTCAGCGTTTTTTAAATGATCCTTTAGTTTCCGAGATATTTTGACTTTTGTAAAAGTAACATAAATTACTATAAAAATGCTGACACCTTATTGTTTTTCAATGTTTGGTGAACACGTTGTATATAATTATTTATCTGTTTCCATGGTTATTCGTGTGACAGGAGCTTCTTATTAGTTGCATTTTGACATAAATTTTCTTCTCGATAAAACGATTTTTAAATGTTAGTTAGTTTTACTCACATAATCATCATACTGAATATATAATGTTTAGCAGGTTTTTAATAACAACATATTAACTTTTGCACAAATCTATTATTATGTTTTTTCTTCTTCCTGATTAGTAATTGGACGACAGTGTGCATGTTTTCAGTAGAGCTTTTATTATTAAAAACACGCTGCAAAGAAGAAAAAATGCCTAAACCTCGACGATGTAATAAAATTAAAAACAAGGGAAAGAGAAATACAGATAGTCAGAACGAAAGAACAACGGATGAGTGCAAGGAGTGGTTAAATCTGAAATGCGAAATGTTGGGTAAGTAAAAAATCTTTAACATGTTTTAAAAAATTTTCCTGTCCTATAATCCTAATGTACATTACAGATCTTGAAAATTAAAGGTCATAAAAATCATTTAAAAAAAAGTTATCGAACTTTGAAAATCACCAATTCAACCATTAATCACTACGAGAAGGAAAAGCGTTGCATATGATAGTTTTGACGCATTTAAAACGCTTCTAAAACGCTTTGTGTTA
>JAUELI010146961.1:0-12633 GCA_031471325.1 Catablema vesicarium
GCCTTTGTTAGAAAAGAAAGGTTTTCCAGTTTTCCAGAATGTTCTATTATCAGTAACAACTTTCAGGTCAAGGTTTTGATAGAACTTTTTTCTTTCTTTTTTGTATAATCTAGAAACGAAATTTTTCTTTTTTTTTTAATGTTCTGTAACTAGAAAGAGTTTTGGACTTTTAATATTTTGTTTCTAGTTCAGACCTTTTCATTATTGCTTTTCTAATATTCTAATATAAGGTGCCTCATTTGCTCTTATATTTTTGCTTTTCAATGGAGCATGTTTGTCTAAAATTTTCAAAAATATTAGTTCCGAAATCCTTATAAGTGCTGACATTTGATTCTTCAATATATAACTTAAGCTCATTTTTGAAAACTTTAGAGTCGAATTGTTTATAATCTCTGTAGTTTATCCCTTTTGGTTTAGCATTAGCAAATGTAGATTTCAGAACTGTCACGGCCATCTAATGAAAGTCAGACAGACCAGTCCAAACGACACTAGTATTTTGAAAGCTATGTTTGCAGTTTGTTATAAAAAGATCTATACAACTCGGATTATCTGGATTCTTGAAGCAAGTTTTTTCCTTAACTAAGTTTGTTGCATCGCATTGATATACAAAATTAAATAAACAAGTTTCATAATCTTCAATATTAAAATCCCCTATCAGTAAAAAATTATTATAAAAGTTAGAATAAATATCGATTGCTTTCTCTAAATGATTTAGGAAATATTCATCTGACTGACTTGGTGGATGCTAAGAACTATAAAGAATCCATTTTGTTTTTCTAAGGTTGATTTCAAAGAAAATTCCCTCACTTGGAAACGTATGTCGATCTAGTATTTTACTAAGAATGCCTTCTTTAACATAGACCAAAATACCTCCTCCATTTCTATCCCTATCCATCCTATATGGCTCTGAATATCCATTTATTAAAAATTGTGATGTAGGAAAACTCTCATCTAACTTTGTTTCTGTTATTACAAGAATAACAATATGTTCTTGAATCAAAATTTTAAGTTGATCGAATTGAATTTTTGTTTAGATTTGCAACAATTATTTTGTTATGGTTTCTAATTCTTAGATTTTTCAAGGTTAGTGAAGCATCTATATCTAAAATATTAACTGTTCAAAAACATGAAAGACGCTACACTAAGCATTATATCATACGGTTGTAATATGCGTACACTAGATCAATTATTTCGATTCAGTGACGTCATCAACAAAACCCTATACCTTCCTTAAAATTTAATGAAAAGTTATGAAATTTTGGGAAACACTCCTCTTTTATAAGATAAATTCAAAATATAATTGAAATAGCAATTCTACTTTGCCCTTACTTCTCCTTTAAGTAAATCTAAGAACCCTAAGGGCCTCGGATACACTTTGCTGTACGTAATATCTCTGATATATATAACGGAGAAATTGATTTGTCTATGCAATATTAGGTCTATCTTCACGAGTTCCGACCTAGTTTACATTGAGAGGGGACGGTCAAGACATCACTTAACACGAAGGTTTGTGCTGATGACTAGCTAAAACTTGAATTAAAACTAAAATTTCCGTTCTATATTCCATTCCAGTTTTTCAGACTCTTATCACGCAAAATGACTCTATATTACACCGAGTTACATCGTATCTGCAGAGATGGCATTAGCCAACCCGAAAATATTCTTAAAACCATAAAGAATTCGAACATGCATCACGTCCTACTATTCGAGGCATGCGAGAAAAAAAGGGAACATTTACATGATTTCCGGAACATTTCTCTCTCTTATGTCCCATATTCTAAGAAAAGTGGCTGGATCCAAATATATATGATATATCCAAGACAGGGCTATTTGAAAAGAAAAATGTTTTCTGGTGGATCTGGGAATCGATCTTGGATCACTCACGTTCACAACCACTAAACCACCCACTCATTACGTATCTGAGTTTCAAAGTCAACCACTATCAAGAATAAAAGCTGGAAAGTAGCTAGAAAGTAGATGTATCAGTTAGTTAATTAGTTCGTTAGTTAGTTCGAACATACCCTACGTCCTTTGCAGGCGTCTCCAGTCACTTCTTTTTCGAAACGCTCATATTTTTCCGTACCCTATTCTAATTTTACACAACTTATATTATTAACTGAATATAATGCCTTTAGAATTTCGCGCAAAGCATGCTGTCAAAGTTGATAATTTTAAGTTAATGCTATAGTATTATGGGCCACATATATTTAGTGCGAGAGACACATATTCGTATTCTAGCTACCGTAAAAACACGGTACCTTACCATGGTGCAATTTTCACTGTTTCATCGGAAAAAACTATCCATAGACTCTGATGGCATGGAATTATATAAGGCAGCAAAACATGACAAAAGTCCGCTCCTATTTACCTTGTTCACCTAATTATCTGCTTAAATTGCGTTGCAAGAGTCTAACGTACTATATTTAAAGAAATTTTAATTTTTACTTATATCAAGTCATTTATACTTATTCAAGTTGTTTTTCGTTTTCTTTTCAAGCTCCCTTGGTGAAAAATAGGATCCGGATTTCCGTTTGGTTATTGATTGCTTTAAGGATAGTGTTCGTACTACAAATACATGTTGCATTTTTTCTATAACTCAATTTCTATTCATTTTTCTCCGGTAAAAGTATATATATTCTGAAAGATTATTAAATTTCCTACATCGTAGATATACTTTCAATCTCATAGCATCTAATGGTAAAAATGTATAGACTTTCGAATTTAAATCGTTTTTGAGTAATAAGTCCCCAAAATATCATCTTTTTTCAAAGAAATTTACATCTACGTATTCCCGATGTTATTCGTCATAATTTTTTGCCACAGTTTTTCGAATAAAGTCATTAAACTTGAATAATCGTTTATTAAACATTTTTTTATCATAAAAACTACTATTTTCGGTGAAAAAAATGTTATTTAACGAATATTTAAGTTTAAAGGCTTCATTTAAAAAACTGTGGCAATGTATTTTGACGAATAACGTCGGGAATATGTAGATATGAAAAGTTTTGAAAAAATATGATATTTAGGGGACTTATTACTCAGAAACGATTTAAATTCGAAATTCTGTAAATCTTCACTATTAGATGCTATGAGATTGAAAGCATAACCACCATGTAGGACATTTGATAAGCTTTCAGAATATATATACTTTTATAGGAGAAAAATGAATAGAAATTGAGTTATAGAAAAAATGCGACATGTATTTGTAGTACGAACACTATCCTTAATTTATTATTGGTTGCTTAAAATGTATCCATTTTTGTTCTTTAGTTATTTTGTTGTATTTTCATTCTTTCAATTGGTTGTAAATATTTTTTAGATGATCGTTGCCTTTACGAATTTAAAACTGATGACTTGAAGTACATCATAAAGTCACGTGCTAGTGTCGAGATTTCAGATGTCATTCAACAAAGTAAAGTACCTTGTTTAAAGGAAAATACGAAGATTTCGTATGTATCAGGATGCAATGAGAAGCATGATATAACCTTAAAGGATTGGGATAAGAGATGCAAAAACTATTTCCAAAAATACTACATGCAAGAACAAAAACACATATTTCCACCTCCAAAGTATCTGAATTTGTTACCTGATATTTTAGCAAAAAAGCTACTGGACCATCTTGATTCAGAGGAAAATATTTATTTGATCACTAGATACGACTTAGTAAATCATGTCAGGATGCATCTTAGTGAGTATGAACTATATCAAAAGTTGCTTGCAGATCTATTGATTCAATCTGACAAAGACCTAAAATGCGGAGAAAACAGAATGCTTCTGTTGGATAGTAAACACAAATTGATACTAAATATACGAATAACCGATAGTAAAGATATATCACAAATTCATGAAGAAGAAGTAAAAGGGATATCTGATTTAAAATTACTGTTATTTTTAAATCGACGTCTGTTTAGAGGTACAGGTGTAACCATGGCTAATATTGTTTTGTCACCAAACATTTTCTTGGACAAAAAAACTTATCACAATCACAATAACTACATCATTGATCAAGAAATTCTGGATACAACCGAAGAATTCAGAAAATGGTGGATATCTATCAATTCTCAAGATTGCTACTTGGAGAAAGATTTCGATAACTTTATTCAAATTATTAGTTGTTTTTTTGGATTCACAGCAACAAGGCAAAAAAACATTGATGATTATCAAACAAGTTTTCCAAAATTTAGAGGTGATAATGCAAAAGACAGAGGGCAACATCAAGATATTTTAAACTTATTTCTCACATTCAAACAATTTCATGTGGCGCATCATCAAGCTTTGAAGAAGATTGTGTTTGGTGGTTTTGGTGCGGGAAAGTCTTTAATTGGTAGGTTATGTAATAATTGTTTAAAATTGAAAATGCCATTACAACTTTAATTCAAGTAGAAGAAATAGAAGAACAAAGGCAGAATGATATACTTTTAGAGTAACAGAAGCATTTACCATTTAGTTTCCTCTATATAAGTAATTTATAGAAAACGCAAATAAAAACAGACCATGTTTTATTTTCGAATGGTGCAGTAAATCATAAACTTGAGATTATTTTATGCCGTGAGGTACAGACTCTTGTCTTAAGAATGCGGTGGTTTTTGAATTCAAAGGATGTCTTTTACAATCCTTAAAAAAAGATATTAATATTAATTTTTGCAGAACTTAAATTTCGTAAAATTCAAGAAATTAAGTTCTCACGAAAATTGTTGAAACAGACCAAGGAACAGACCAATTGCCGAAAGTTAATTATCTCTAAATTCATGAAAATACTGATTCGCAAAAATTAATCCACGCCGAAATTTCACCAGAAAAACGCCAACTTAAATTCTCGTGAAATGTTTGAAAAAATTTCTCGCAGATATTAGTTCTCGCAAAGATTAATTCCCTTAACCCTTCGACCACGTGCATATGCCGTCATAGTAACGAAGTTCACGAAGCCATCTTTTTCTGGTCCTCTAAATATTTTGGACCTCAAAATAGACATTCTAGTTCGCAAAATACACCAATAGGATCCTTATAACGTAGATATTAGTTATACTTCAACTTGTAGCTACTAATACTACCAATACTTATTATTCAAAATTGCTAATTTGAAAACTTCGTGGGCAATATGTGCCCCCCCTCTATTTAGCCATTAATGGAAGTTTTTAGTCTTTATTTCTACATAAAATTGCGCTTTCATCGGTACCGGTACCTAATAGGTAAGTATTCAAATTTATTCCGGGTCAAACACTAATACGACCGGACTATATAGCATTTTAAATAGCTTTTGCAACATGAATATTTGACCATTATGTTTCAGTGATTTTAATGAGAAAAATAATTTTTTTAGGACAATGTCAACTGCAAGAACTCTCTAGACTGGAGGCAAACTCGAGAAATCACACATTTTATATCTGCTGGGACGATAGTAGTTTGATAAATTTGCAAATGAAAAAGATGGTGGGCAATTTAAAACAAACAACTCGAAATCAAAATTTCCATTCCTACAATCTAAGAGAGCTTGCTGAAGTGTATTTAAAGCTTCCAAAGTTACCGACAATATCCCAATTACTCGAGAAAGTGCAATCAAAATGTGGCGTTTCCACTGTCCATTTCATTATAGATGAATTCAACCTAGAAGATTTAAATACCAATGAAGCTGAGTATCTTATCACTATTTTCGATAGAGATGAGTGGAAACCATCTGTTGTTTTGTTGCTTTCACAATCATTGGAAAAGGAACATACAGTTTTATCGGATGCAAAAGAAGTTTCAAAGAGTGATGGTAATGCTTATAAACGTATAAATGAACTGGAATGTTTCACATTGAGTCAACATATGCGATCAACAGAATCGAATTTTGCTTTTACGAAAATTGCTACGAATATTATCACCAACAAAGTTAAAAATTCCATTAATCACACTAGCAAACCTGAGCGCGAACCTAATACTTCTACCACAAAAGAACTATCTGAATCATCACATTTACCAAACATAATGGAGAATGATACTGTAGCGGATGTTCAAGAAAATGATAAACATATCGTTGGAAATACCAGCCAAAGCCAAACTCTATATACGACTGTACTAGATTTAAAGGATGATAAATTAAGCTTTAAAACACGAGTCCTGTTAGATGATTGGCAAATATATAAAACATCTTCTAGTGAACCAAACAGGACTGACACAAACTACTCGTGTAGAAAGTGCATTCAAATGGGTCATAAAATTGATTCAGAAATTCCAAAACTCATATATTTTGATCAGCAAACAGGCACAGAATCGGATTGTCTATCTAAACTTGCTTTGATTTTTAAACATAATACTTTTTCTAAATGCTGTGAAAGGCTATGGTTATGTAAGTTTAATGAAGACTTCAAATTGTGTTTAAAACTTCTGCAACTACTGAATAAAAACTTTGTCAACTACCACCCTCTATCAGGATATAATTTGATTGATGGAAAGGGGAAAAAATTGAAAGATATTCCTGATGGGTATGATATTATTACCGATAATAAAGGTGCTAGGGGATTGGAATACCAACAAGTAGTTGTTTTCATCCCATCTGGAAATCCAAATCAACAACAAACTTTCCTTGAAACTATAAGCAGATGTACATCCGAGTTATTTATTGTTTACACTGATCAATTTGATATAAATGACCCAAAACAAATGCCACCTGTGATCCACCAAGTACTATCAAAGGCTATTCATGAAAACCTTATAAAAGAATGCATTATTTGTGATTGTGAGATTGATGATACAGATGATGCGATAAGACATACTTTTCATAGTAGTAAAGAATATTTTCATATCAATCATCGATCTAGAGAATATAAAGAACTATCTTCATGTGCAGCTTATTTGGATCCTGCTGATATTATAGAAGATAAAAGTTACTCTTGGCCGTAAGTTAAAACTTTGTGATTTTTTATTTTAATGGGTGAGACTTTTTTGACTAATTTAAAGTTATGACATTTTTCTTGAAAAATCATGTAATAAATTAAATTTTTTATTATAATTGAATATTTTCAAGTCAAACAATCCTGACGTCAGCAAAATTAATTTTAGCGTATGTGGTTCAGGAGACCACACCCCATATAACTAGAGACCACACCCCATATAACAAAAATAGACCATAGGAAAAATATACTTAAATTTACATAAAAGTTACATGGAAAACTAGTTAAAAGTGGAAGTTAAAAGTGTGAAGGCTAAACATGACTGCAAGCTAGAAAAAACATAAATAAAACTCATGTAGACTCTGAAACAGCACACTATAGTAATTGATTTCTTGACAAAAGGTGAAGTGTCCTGAGTGGCATGTAAGGACAAACTAGGTTAACATAAAATATGTCAATAAATAAGAAACTTGGTGTGCATAAATGAATTCAAACTGGATATAAGTTTCAATTAGAAGCTGGAAGCTGGTTGAGCAATACGAGTTCGAATCTCAGGCCGAATAACTTTATAAAATAAAATAAAAACTTTTGGTAGCATGAAATGAGTAGTAAAAATATATAGAAACATAGTCACAATTCTTGTGGCTATGATACAAACGAATAACATATGGCATATTTTTCAAAGCCCCATGCAATGACTGTTCGTTTATCATTAGCACAGAAAATATCACGAAACCTAATAAAATCCAGGTATTTTCATCAACAATAGAAAATAATAATGTTTCTTAGAGGATATCTAGGTAAGGACTTTCTATACACTAGCTTGTTCCATCAATTTAAAAAAAACAACATGAAATTTCCCAAATTTAGAAAGTTTATATTGAAACTGACTGTCAACGATACAAAGTTTAGGACAGCTCATGGTTGTAGCATTGTTTAAAGAACAGTTTTCTATAAACTAAGGTTGTATAGATGATAAAATCTAAGAAGCTTATTTTTTTAGACACGATTCAGCCCATAACTAAATTTTAATGTTTTCTCGATCAACAGACACTCTGAAATCACTCTTGTTTTATAGACAAGGGTTTATTTATGCAATGAAATGTTTTCCAATAAGTTAACATGTAAAACTCTTGCAATAATTCAAAATCTTTGTGTCATGTGGTAGAACGGGCTGGTGTGTAGAAAGCTACCCTACAACAACACGCGATTGGAATTTTTGTAACAACTTTTTAACAGATATTTTGGAACGAGCTACGAAGCATTTGAAAGAATTATTCTTTTCAAAAGTATTCTGGGATTATTAAACACTGTAGAACTACTTTGTTATTGCATCGTGTTACCACTGGAATTTTGTGAGTTATGTGAAGTCTGTTCTTTTCGTGGGAAAAAGTGAGAAAACAAAAGTTGGATTTGCGAAATGTGGAAAAATTGAAACGTTAGACCATGGTCATAAGAAATGACTATGGCTAGACAGAAGGGAACGGTATTCTTTTATATAAAAACAACATTTATTATTTAAAAATAAGCATAAGCTTTTCGAACATTTCTGTTCATCATCAGAGCATTGGCTATTTTATCAATAATAGAACGGTATTCCTTTAAAGCTGAATTTAAAGTACTTGTCAATGCTGAAAATGTTGGTGAATGATACATGTGTATATTAGCAAAAGAAACAGTTTGTTTAGTTGCAATTCATAACCATTACCGTGTACATCTTATCCAGTCAAATTTGTTTGCAAGCCTTTTTCCAGACTGCCGTATTTTGACCAGTGACAGTGATAATATCACATTCTGGCAGATAAGTGTTTTTTTAATGTTTTGACCAGAGTTAAGCATAATGGCCCAGAATGGTCTCACATGCATTTATCAAGATTTAATGGAAAGTTTCCTATCATCCTCTTTGTGAAAGTATTTATTTCCATAGCTGTTGTTTTGAACTGGATATATGATGATGTTAGATTGACAATAAAACAGAAAGTTAAAATGCACCATAATTTTGAAGGATTAACCGAACTTTTTTAGATGTGAAGTTTAAATAGTGCAGCAGGACAACGCAAGGTTAAAATTATTGGATTTATTTTTGATATTTTGCACTTATACAATCAAAATTTGAGTAAATTCATTCTCAATGAAAAATATGATATTTATGCACTCTGTAATAACCAATCAAAGTTGAGTACTACCGATAGCTAATAAACAGTGTACAAAATTTTGTCTTGCTTGGATGTATACATATTTCAGAGTTATGAGCATTTGAAATATTGCTGTGTCAGCATATTTGAAAACACTCAACTTTTGAACTACTTTTTAAAACATATTGATCTATAATTTTATTTTGATTACATTTTCCTGCTTTTTTAATCAGTATCATAATAGGTTTTACAAAATTCACATTTGAAAAAAAGTCAGTGGCGTTGTCAAAATGACGAAAGTTTTTTATTTGTGCAACTTTCAAAAGTAGGGCGTTGTTGTTTTTTGCTCACAAATAGAATTCTCAGCTAATGGCCCAGTGAAATTGGAAGGCTGAAATATTTTATAAATTTTTTGAAACCACCTTGCACTTAGTGTATTATAATTAGACATTACAATCACTTCAGCGTTTGAAATATTGCTGTGTCAGCATATTTGAAAACACTTAACTTTTGAACTACTTTTTAAAACATATTGATCTATAAATTTATTTTGACTAAATTTTTCTGCTTTTCTAATCAGTACTAGATTTTACAAAATTCACATTTGAAAAAAGTCAATTGTGACGTTGATAAAAGCATCTTTTTTTTATTTGTGCAACTTTCGGAATTAGGGAGTTGTTGTTTTCTGCTCACAAGTTCTCAGCTAATGGCCTAGTAAAATAGGAGGATAAAATAGATTACAAAAAATGTGAAACCACCCTGCATTTCGTGAAACGTTGTTCTAAGGTTATTTTAGAGAACTTTAAACAGGTTTTTGTCCACTGCGTTATAACTGAACATTACAATTTCTTCAGTTTCCTAAAATAATTATTTATAAAGTTTACGAACTTGAAACATATTCTTAACACTTTCATTAGTTTCTTGAAATAATTACTTTGAAAAATTTATAACTTCTAGTTATCTCAAACTATTTGAGGATGAATGAATCAAATTCCCAGAAATATATCATATATGAAATACATAATATAAAATGTGTAACAGGCAAAAGCATGTGTATTGCATATTTTATTCAAATAATTTTATTTGAAATAGTTGGGAAGGTATATTTAAAAAAAACTTTTACAGGCTTAAATATAAAATTTACGTTTGAACATCTTTTATTTCATGGTCAATTCCTGAATAGAGCCCTGCATAATATTGAGTTACTTACTCTTTGGGAACACCACAATTTTAAGATCTAAGATAGGCAAAGGCAGTAGGCAAAAAAGAATAAATCCCATGGAAATGGGAAGCCGGCAATGAGATCCAAGGCAAAAGAGCGACACACTAGGAAGTAGGCAATTAGATTTAAGGCAAAGGACAACTGGTCAAAGGAACAGGCAATTCGATCCAAGGCGAAGGACAACCGGCCAAAAACACAGGCGATTAGATCCAAGGCAAAAAGGAAAACAAATCCTAGGCTGTAGGAATTAGGCATTAAAAATTAGATCCAAGGAAAAGGCATCTGACTAAAATGGTTCTAGAAAGGAATTTTATTGAGATGTTTTGTTAAGATACATCAGTACAATATAGATTATAAACAATCAGAAGACTGCAGAAAGTCAGCAGACACATATCATTAAATTTATTACAATACTATGTATTGTCTGTGTATTGTCTGTATCATTTCATATCAGTAAATTAAATTCTGTGTATTGATATAATTTCTTTTACATGTTGGAATAATTATTTTGTAGTAAAGAAAAATTTGGAAAGAGGAATATGAAAAAAGGTAAAAGACAAAAGTCTTGTACTTTTAGTTTATATAAATATTCTACTTATCACTGTACAGGGAAAGAGTCAATATTGCAAACATGCAATTACTGACGAATGACCATAGTTGCTTTTATTAAATGAACAAATTTAAGCATGTTGTTACGAATTTTGATAGCAACAATAAGTTATATTATTTATAAAACAAATATCACACACTAAAATCCTGAACAGATGTTCCAATTTTCTTAAAAGTTTCTTGAAATTTGTATTTTAACCCTAATCGGGAAGGGGGGGGGAATCTCCCCCTCCTGTTCTAGTTCTTTTACGATAAAATCTGAACTAAAATCGATATGAAGCTGAAATTTTGTGACTTTTCCTAAAATGTTAGAGGAATATAAGGGAAAAAATCACGTGGCATCCTACATATATGACAAAAAATATGACAAATATATAGCTATTACCTGAAACCGAAAAAATTACTTTAAAATAGCAATTATTAAGAAAAATATGGTTTAAGAAAGAGCACATGGTATTTTCGTTAAATTTAGCCGACATAGTTTGCAAAATATGACGTCATCGGAAAAATAATGACGTCATCGAAAAAAATTAAGTCATGTTGTTCCTTTTACGGTAGACTCTTATTATGCCAAGTTTTATCGATTCAAGTTTTTGGATTGAAAAGATATCGATTAGGGTTAAGACAAACTTTTGAGGTTAAAAATTAAAATCTAAAATTATGAATTTTGAGCTTACAATTTTTTTTTATTCCGTAATAATTCTTTTTCAAAACTTGCTCAAATATGAAATCGATTTGATTTTTGAACATTTTTTTCCGAAAATTTAGAACACATTCCTTAAGATCTAAAGCGTCGACATGTATCCAAATAATTTTATAATCGTTAAAAAAAGAAATGTTCAAAATATAAGAATATAAGCAAAAGCATTGTATACAGTATTATAATTAATTGGTTTGAAAGATATTTGTATTCTTATTATCAAAGTTCTTGTATTAAAAATTACATGCAGGAGAGACAATTCGCTGCAACCGAAGATCCTTCGTCTCCGAGACAAAGCTCGCTTATGTTGTTCTAGGCTGCTATTGATTTTCATTTCTAAAGCCAATCCCATAACTTTCTCTCTTTTTTTATACATTCTTTACTTAACACGATAGCACTACTGCGAGCTATTATGGTTAATAGCAGTTGATTTTCTCTTCCTTTATTCATGTTGTCATTCACTAACTTTTAACTTCGTCTTTTTCCTTGCTCGGATCAAAATGTATATACATTTTTTAATTAATTATCTTGTTTTTATTTTTTTAAAATTTAAATTTTAAGTAACTTTCAAGAAAATTGTATGGTCTATTCAGGCCTCAAAATAATTTATTACTTTTGATTGATATAAATAAAAGCTAAAATAATATTAACCCTATTGACTGAGACTGGG
Organism: Catablema vesicarium; assembly: GCA_031471325.1. Taxonomy (NCBI): domain Eukaryota; kingdom Metazoa; phylum Cnidaria; class Hydrozoa; order Anthoathecata; family Pandeidae; genus Catablema; species Catablema vesicarium. Next base: position 12,209 of record JAUELI010146961.1, read on the forward strand.
CTATTTTGATCTTCTCAACACTGAGGGAGGGGACACATTGTGCATCCCTTCCGAATCTCAGGAAGTATAAATGCTATGGCATGTTGCTGTAGATGAAAAAACAGAGTGAAAGCAAAAAAAATCAAAATGGCCGTTACGTTGTGCTGACGTCATCAAAAATGTTAAAAAATTGCTGTTTTTTGTTGAAAAACTGACTTTTTTGAAATTCGAATGTGACCAGTATTTTTTTATCGCGTTACGAAGCGCCAAATTAGACAAATATTGGAAAAAATCATTTTCTCGTGAAGAAGGAAAGACATTGGTAATATAAACATATGCTGAAAGTTTGAAGGGAATTGCTCAATTTCAAAAAAAGTTCTTAGAAAATTAATTTCAGCTATTTTTGCAAGGATTTGACAGGAAAATGATGGGTGGTTCCAATTTAT
>JAUELI010147071.1:0-12630 GCA_031471325.1 Catablema vesicarium
AGCGCGTTTGTTTTTACTTTGCATAAGCTTTTTAATTTTGTCTTCATTCGGTCAATCAAATTCATTTTAGTATGTCCCTGGAAGATTTTCAAAACGTGAAAATTATGGAATATATCACTCATAGTTTCTATAGATCAATGATAAAGTCTTATTTTATACCTCCATGAAAAAAATAAGAACTTAGTAACAGGCTAATCATAGCCTGATTGACTGAAAATTGTGAACATGCACGGAATCTGCTGAAACCATTATATTTCCAGGTTTTCTACATACTATCTAGTGAAAAAAATAATTGAAGTTAAGAGTCCACAAAGTATCAAAATATTTATTTAAAACTAAGAAATTAAAATGAAAGATAATCGCATTTAGCATTGTATCATATTTCAGATTCAATAACCAACCAAAATTTTACAAATTTCACCCATAGCATCTACTTCGGACGCAAGCACAAATAAGGGAATTACGCAGGCCCCTTAAAACTTTTTAAATAAACACACAATACTGACCGGGTTAGACGAACATACTTCGTTTCATTTCCCATCGTTGTTATGAGCCAAATACTGCTTTTAATTTCAACGTGAAGCCATGGAAAATGATAGCATTATATAATATATTGGCTGGTGATCATACGATTACGACACGACAGAATATACAACATCATTTCCCTTTTTTAATTGTTTCGAATAAAATTTCGATCACAAAAAATTATTAGGTAATGGTTTAATGGGTTAAATAGGTTTAATAGGGGATTTAAATTTTTTCAAGTAAGCTCTCACACGTCTATGGAATAATATCTAAGCACCAGCAGATATCTTTAAAATATTTTAAAAGTTTGAACCATCTTTAGATAATTTGTAAAGTTTTTTTTCTTCCAAAATTGACTATTATCAAGGGTACAGGACGCCTAGCAACGGGATCCAAAAGATATTGCTGATGATGATTGATCGTAGCAACCATATTTATTCCCCTTAAAAATTGGCCAGATGTACGAGTTACACAAGTCATGTGCAGTCATGTTGCCATGGTGACCTAAAAAAACTGTTTTTTTACAATAACAAAACTTTAGATTGGCATGTTATGCTCAGAAATAACGGCAAATTTTTAATGTGGAGAAAATATGTTTGTCATTATTTAAATATTCCTCCACAGAACTTTTAGCTCCTATATCCAGCATCATGTTATATAATCCAAAACTTGAAGGTACTGAACATTACTATAAATCGTCATACTTTTTATTTTATATTTTTAATCCCCAACCCAACACAAAATTACAAGAAACTAAAAAGACAATACACGACTCTTCCTTGATTTTTTTATTTTTGTTTTGGAAATATATAATAGGAAGAAATTTTGAAACATTCCTTGTTTGATATCCTTGATAATAGTGTATGCGATATTTTTTATTTTCCCTCATACTTGTCAATTATCCGACATTACACCAACGTCATCTTTTTTTACACCGCCACTCTACCATTATTTAATTCGATTCATTGGAGAGCATCATCTTCAAAACAGGAGATGTATAATCTGTCGTTAATTCTTGTTCATCTTTTGTCAAAAAGGAACACCTCTTGATAATTTTTCTGCATTTGCTACTTCCACATAAACCGGGCTTTTGAGGAGTCTAATATTCCCTTTTTTCAATTTTAATTTTGTTTTTGTTTTACGTTCTTTTAATGTTTTTTAACATTTTGAAAAAATAATTTATTTTTTTCCAAATAGGTGGCACAAAAATGACCTGTACCTATTTTGGGTATATTTTCCAAAAAAAATTCCATTATCGTTTTTCTTATTAAAAAATATGAAAAGTCTCAAAATTAGAGTTCAGTAGCACCAACCGTTCAAAAGTCATATAAAAAACCTCTGCCCCTGGTAGAAAGCACCCTCCCCGCCGGTATGAACAGGGTTAATGGTTAGAGTCAAGTTAGAGGAGTCAAGTATATTGTGCAATATAATTACTTATTTTTTGTGATAACTCCAAAAATATGCAAGCCTTCTTAGTGCTGAACTTTTCTCACTTTTAATATTTCTCATAACGCTTTTTTTTCTAGAAAGGAAGCAAATTATGAATTTGAACAATTGATTTCAAACAAAAGTAACTTTGTTTATGCGTGCTCGTTTGAGAAAGTAGAAAGTGCCCTAAACATACGTACCAAGTGTTGCATGACTTTAAGTGTGGATGGAGGTTCACCCTCCATAATAAGGGTTAATGAGCAAAGGCAACCCTTTGAAACGCAATCAAATATGGATAGCTATTACAAATTGCGGCAGCTTTTATTACAAATAGTGACAGCTATTTTATTACAAATCGGGACAGATTTTTGAAAAAGGTATTTTAAATTGGGCCAACTTCATTACAAATTGGGGCAGATATTACAAATCGGTGCACAACACATAACGTGCCATGACAGTGATTCGATGCAAAGGACCAATTTCTTAAGTTTTTATTACAGTTCTTTCAAACATTAGATTGCTATGACCTCAACCGTACCGATTGAAAGTTCTGAAACTCTTCGTTGGATAAGGATATTATTGTTGGTTCATATTTACGTTTATTTCTCACCTACCTACCAAATTTCAAAATGTAAGTCTAACCAACACAGTCGCGCCATTTATTTTCATGATTATCATAATATGATAAAAAAGTCACAAAGACAATACCGTGTTTTTATATTCCTGTGTTTGTAGTTAATTACCCCAAAAGAACATTTTAAAAGTCGTAAAAATGTTATCAAATAAATTCTTGCAAGTAATTAAACATTTAACAAAGCAACGTAAAAATTATTATGAATAAGTAAGGCAGTTTTTAAAACGTTCCCTTAGAAAATTCTCCCAAAAACCACAATTAAATTACTACCGACTAAATAATATGGAAGTGCCTAGATAGGGGTGGCTACTCAATATCCGGTCGGGGTTGCGGATGGCGAAAATTATTTTAGAAAATAATATAAAAAAAGGTGAAAAAGCCTTGCCGCACTAGTGGTCATGAATTCCCTGGTTCAAAATTTTAAAGGAGCCCAGCGCTCCAAGGTGGTGTGAAGTTTACAAACAGCAGACTTTTAAAGCTAATGGCGTCATTATTATGACGTGTTAGCCTCAGTTATCTAATGCATTGTAACCTAGACAAGATTCCAGCCTCTTGCTTCTTTTAAAAACCTTATTTTACGCCTTAATCGGATATTGATATTTTTGAATTTAGATTTGATTTGGCAAGTAGTCTTTTTCCAAGTATAAAAAAACAAGTAAGAGCTTAGTAACTAGGCTAATCATAGCCTGATTCACTAAAAATTGCGAACATGAACGGAATCTGCCAGAACATAATAGTTTAAGGTTTTTTACATACTACCCAGTAAAAAAACGTTTAAAGTTCAGAGTCCACAAAGTACCCTTGGAACAACGTTTTATCAAAATGTTTATTTAAAACAAGGAAGTTTAAAATAAAAGATAATCGCATTTAGCATCATATCATATTTCAAATTCAATAACCAACCAAAATTTTACAAATTTCCCACGTGGTATCTACTTCGGACGCGAGCACAAATAAGGGAATTACGCAGGCCCCTTAAAACATTTTATTAAAATGAAATCATGCTTTTGCTGACACTAATCATTGATCATTCAAGATGGACAGTATATTTCTCGAGAAGAAAACAAATGGAGCGGAGACTGTTATTGTAGCTTCTAAAGATATTAAAGCAGGTACAAACATTATCTGTTTAACTGGTGAAGTATTAAAAGAATCAAATAAACATTCAATACAGACCGGATTAGAGGAACATACGGACACCCCTTCATTACTTCGTTACATTTCCCATGGTTGTTATGAGCCAAATACTGCTTTTGATTTCAACGAAAAACCATGGAAAACGATAGCTTTAAAGAATATATTGGCTGGCGAGGTAATATCATACGATTACGATACGACAGAACATACAACATCCTTTCCGTTTAATTGTTTATGTGGAAGTAGCAGATGCAGAAAAATCATCAAGGGGTATTCTTTCTTGACAAAAGAAGAAAAAGAATTATTGACAGATTATGTATCTCCTGTATTAAAGACGATGCCCTCCAATGAAGCAAAATAAATAATGGTAGGGAAGCAGTGTAAAGAAAGATGACGTTGGTGTAATGTCGGATAATTGAAAAAATAACGCATACCTTATTATCTCTAGCACCAGGACTACTATAAAATTAGATTGTACAATCGTAAAAAGAAAACGAAAAAAACCCAATAAAATTGTGACATTTTGTTTGTTTTTCCGATATTTTATTTGTTTTTTCCCTTATTTATATAAACGGTCGCTGTTTCGCTACCTTTTATAGGTTTATTTTGTTGCACATCTACTGAACATATAAAATAGTCAGGAAGTGATTCTCTATTTATTTTGGTGACAGGTCTGCATACATCTTGGACACTCGGGATTTTTTACAGAGTTTAACCGACAATTTTCCGAGTAAGTAATAAGATTACAGTAAAATCTTCGCATAGCTCGAAATTTCCACGAATGTTTGTTTACATTTTATCTTTCAAACTTTGGGGTTTTACATTTGTAACCTTTGAAATTTGTAGGTAGTGGCTTCCGTGCTTGGATTATTAATAAATATTAAAGTAACTCGTTAATGACCATTGTGAGATTTCTCTCTCATGTACTTTTTTTAAAACATGATTTTAGGTCACAATTTTATTGAAGATGTTTGTAAAGGTTGATATCCACTCAGAAAAGTTTTCCGCAGAAAGGAAAATTTTCAGAGAAAAGAAATGTTCTTCAATCTCCACTAATTTCGACACATTTTTTTTAGACAAAAATGTTTCAGAAATTATACAAAATCGAATCGATAAACATTTATTTGAAAAAAAATGTGTCAACACAAAAAAAATAGACCATGGGACACACTGAAACATTTTCATGCGATGAAACAAAAACTTATTTTTGTTTCAAGCGCATGCTTTTTTTTGTTTCCATCGCCCTGTGTCCCCAAGCCTTAACCCTATTTAACATGGGCTTTTTTTAGGTTGTTTTGTATGGTGGGGAGGGGGGAGGGGGTTAATTTGACCCCCTCCTCGCATTTTCTGAAATACTATTGCTATCATTATGAAACTTTGCACAATATTTAGTCCTAATTGTCTTCAAAAATCAAAAATTTATTGCAATGGGTGCTAAATTTTCGATGAAGTCAGCATTTTAAAACAGGTGGTATCAGTTCTTTAATAAAAAACGGAGTTTTTGTAATTCTTGATTTTTTTTTTTTTGAGAGTAGTCTCGACTAAAAGGCTATAAAATGGTAAAGAAAGCTCAAAAATAGCTCAAAATATCCGAAAAGTTTAGATATAAACTAAATGTCACAAAAGGACAGGTTAAAAGAATGATTATTAAAAAAGTTATAATAAAAAAATGGAGGGGGGGTCAATTTGACTCCCCCCCGCCACCCATGTTAAATAGGGTCAAACATCGGAGAGAGAGAGAAAAAAAAAGAGAATACGGCACGCTTTACTTATAAATTAATACGATTACGAGAGTATTTTGAAAAAAATACATTAATGATAACAAATTGTTGTTGTAGAGACCAAGGATGTGAGATCCGATGATTGTTGTATCACCAATAATTTCCGTATTTTTCAATATCAGTAAAAAGAGTTTCTTTTTCCTTTTAACTTCGGACAGTAATTGGTGCGTAATGAAAAAAGTAAACATTGAAACAACAGGGTAGATAAAATATAAGTACAAACAAATAGGAATTGCATACTCGATCCGAGCGCTTCTTCTCTTTTGACGTTTTTAAGTTCATTTTCTCGCCGATTTAAACATCAAGAGAAAAGAAGCGCTGAGAACTGGTATGACTGGAATCGCTGATTTAAATACGGGAACACGGAAGAAAATATCATAATATTATCTTTTTTGTCAATAATTTAACCTGGTACTCCTGTGGCATTATCAAGGAAGTTATTAATTTTTTTTGGTACTATGTATCACCAAAACAATTAATAATCAATAAGTCTAGGTACTAGGTTTAACAGTATGTTTCTTTACTCATAAACTATAATTCTTTTTTGTCCTATTATTAGGTCAAGATAAGTGTTATTGCGAAGTCACCACCTTACTTTAGTAAAAGGTGTGTACGACGGAGCTCATTTGCCAAAATTGTACTTAAAATTTGAAGAAAATTTAATTTTGGCATATTTCTCTCCATAGATCAATTCTTTTTGAAAGCGAAAGTGTCTTGGTTGGACAAAGTAAACATGGTCTGTTTTTCGCTACAATTTTGCAAATAATAACCGAAAATCAGCTGAGCCATCAAAGCAAACTGTGTGACAAATGTGTGATAAATGTGTGACAAATATCAACTGTGTGACAAAACTGTGTGATAAATGTGTGACGAATACCAACTGTGTGACAAATGTGTGTCTTACTTACCAACTATATTCCGTAGCGATTTCCAAAATAGTTAGCTGAAGAAACGAGTCAAAATACGCCGTTCGGAAATCGGACGTTTCTTAAAAATGTCTTCCGTGTGACGAACGAAGGAAGTTGGCTGAAGTTTTTGTGGCTGTTTTAGTAATTTACTTTTATATTACTACCCTGCGCTGTAATTGTATTAAAGCTTGTGTATTTTACTTTGGTTATAATGATCTGATCTTTGATTAGAATTTGTTTATCCTACAGACAAATAAAAGAAGACTGCTCCCAAGACTAGAAGATGTGTGTTTTCTTTCTGTTTCAACTTTTGCCAACTCGTGTATATTTGTATAGATAGCTAGTTAGATATAGTAGCGTTTGTATTTTATTTACACTCACTAATACCTTGCTTTCCTTCGTTATTCTAAATCAATTATTTTTCTTGGGTTTTACAACCATTTTCTTACCAAAAATGTAGATTTTTTTCTGTGATTTTTTGGTAGGTTAGCTACTTTGGCGCTATGGTGGTCTTTAATTAGGTTGGTTTTATCTGCTACTATTTTCAATGTAATCTCTAGTTATATATCTCTCAGAAAAACAGCAGAAAAGGTACCCTATCACCTTTACTTTTCTTGTTTTTTTAGTTACTTTTTTTTTCAAAAGAGGGGATATTTGCTCCTCCTACTTGATGCACAATGTAGTTTGTAAAAAACTTTTGAACCACGTTTGATCAAACCTTGTTCTAAGGTTATTTTGTAGATTTGGAACGGGTTTATATTTACTGAGAAATAAACAACTAAATTTATGTTATCGTAAAAGTTTTTGTGAATGTCAAAAGATATCCCAGTAAACTAAGGTTATTTTACAGACTTAGAACAGGTTTCCATTTACAGGGAGCCCTCGTTGGAAGTCTCCCAAGTCCTGTCCTCCAGCACCGGTCACTATTGTTAAGGTACAGACAAAATTAAGAAAAGTATTACCTAGTATTACCTACCGAAATGTGCTGCTCATTTTCTCATTTACTCAATTTCAAACTTAGACGCGTATAGGATTACAAAATTACAAAATTACAAAATTATGTACACAATATATTTTCAGGATATCGACATCGTTTTTATACATTATATATACTCTTAATATAAATTAATTAAAAAATATACAGCAAAAAAGGTTTTTTTTTGGAGTTTGTTTATATAATCCTTTTGGCTTTCTCTGATACTATGGTGTTTGCCCTAACCCGTAAATGCTAAGAAATATTTAAAAACCGGGGAGTGGGTAAACTATAGTTATTGAAATTTAGATGGGCAATCTCAAATAAAGATAAATTTCCCAACTATAATAATTATTATTTTGACAAACCGTACCAAGGTATACAGGGGGGGCAAAAGTTGGATAAAATCATAAAAAATAATTGAATAGTGTAAAAAACAAGCCTTTCGAAAGAATAAACAAAAACCTGTTCAAATTTACACATATTTGTTCAACTAAACTCTTTGTAGAGGTTACACTACGCAAAATCATTGCGTTTCCATGCCCATATTTGGACTGGTCAGTCCAAATACGGTGCTATACAGGCTTTATAAGGGCATGGGTACGTCGTTGCGCAGTGTTAGTTCATTAATTAAGATGGATTATAATTTCTCAAAAAGTGAGCGATAGGTAGATAATGTAATACTGACATCAGGTGCGTGTGTATTGACTCAGCGGAAAAAGCAACGTTCTTAAAAGTTAAATCATTTTAAACTTTTTTTCCCCTTGGCGGGAATAGTCCGTCGACCCGCTCACTTTTGAGGAATGGAAATCGACCTTTACTGCAACCTTGTTCCCAAGGCTTCTTCGTCAAAAACCCTAGGTTAATTAATATTAATGATCATTAATGAGTTAAAGTTCACCAATAACAATTGTTCTCATTATTTTTAAGAAAATTATTATTTTCATCTTCTCTGTTAATATTTTTTTCATTTTTGTTATTCAAGAACATGGCGTTATTTGGTATAAAAGCAGTTCTTTCTGTAGATTCTAGCGTGTATCTGCGATGCGAAGATCTATGATGAAAATATATTATATTATTGTTGATCGAAAAGAACTAATTTTGTTTGGGGTAAAACAAGTGAAGATAAGCTTGGTGAAGGAGTGATTTCTAAGCATAAATTCAGGCAAAATGGCCTCAATTTATACTCACAAATCTCTCCTCCATGTATTTACAGTTATTTGGAACCTTGGACCGGAAATCTTCTTAAAGTATGTCTGCTTAGTTTGCGGGGACTCAACTTTTATGGACTTGTAAAACAACGATTAGTGTATGCATGGAGGTTTCCACGATGTATGTGTATTTGAAAGCAGCATATAACACAGTGTGAAATACTACCGAATACGGTCTCGTATATTCCCGTATACGGACTGCGTATTGCCTTATAAGGCAATACACGGTCCGTATACGGGAATATACGGGATCGTATTCGGTAGTATTTCACGCTGTGTAAAGTATCCCATCCAGGTGAATATTAATAATGAAATAGCTTGCGGAGTATGTTTTCTCAAAATCATCTTCATACATTATTATAAAGTAACCCTGATATTTTTTATTATATTGATTCTAAAAGTGTTAATGCTTCATATGAGAAATGTTCTATATAGTGGATACATATCTAATAATCAAGTTTCAAAACTAAACTTGTTGCTTTCTCCAAAAAGCTAGACAACCGTACAAGGCTGATCATAGGAACCAATAAGCTCTATGGAGGTGTAATTTTAATATATGCTCAAATATCTCTCCTCCCCATTAGATATGTGCAGCATGTTCAGGTCGACCTTGGTATAATACGGTAGTGTTTCACTCACATGTAGGCACTTGTAGGCACAAAGTACTTCCCGTCGGTTTTCATTAGTTTATTACGATTAACTAGGTATTTTACTAACTCGAACTAAAGTTATGAATTAAAAAATGTAGGCACGTATAAGTGGCTGCTATATTATCAATCGTACTTTTTGAATCTGACCTTGATAAATTTCCTAATTTCAAAGCATCGTTGTCTTAATTATCGTGCCATCCAATGACATCAATCTGAAAGTAAAAGTAAAATTTTACCTGCTTCTTTTTTCTTCTAAATTTTGAAGAAATAGTTTTAGTCTAGAATGTCCAAGCCACACAGTATTTACTTCCATTTCAAGTGTGCAAAGCCATTTGTTTTTGAGTAATTCTTCAGCCGATGGTCTGTTATACATATCCTTGCAGAGCTAAAATCAAAAAAAACCTTTGAAAAATACTTAGTTATGTAGCAAGGTCGAGCAACTGCAAATATGAAATGGGGATGAGAGATTTTTGAGCATAGATTCAGGTTATTCAGTTTTAATCTATCCCAGTGGGCAAATACCTGTTCAAAGTCAGAAAAATAACGTTAGAGCAACGTTCATTCGAACGTTGCTCTAACGTTATTTTGCTGGCTTTGAGCAGGTATTTGCCCACTGGGATGCTGTAAAATTACTCATCCACAGAGCTTATTAGATCATATATCCAGGCGCGTTGCAACTAGAAATACATAATTCTTTAAATATACGAAAAACAGTCCGCATATACTCAAACCCGTTTCCGAAAACTGACTAGCCATAAATTACGAAAACCCGTTTTCGAAAACACTAGCTCAAAGCCGGACATAACTGCAAATATCAAAATGTGGAGGAGAGATTTTTGAGCATAGATTAACACTATGTAGCGTGAATCTATTCTCACAAATTACTTCCCCACAGAGCCTATTAGCTCGCGAAGTCTTGATACTTACAATTTTCTTTATATACTCTCGTCCACCATTTGACACATGTTTCCACAATGACTCAGGAAAAATATAATTTGCTTCAATAATATTTGTTAATAAATGATTGTAATTATCATTCCAAAATGGTGGATAGCCAGCCTAAAGTATGAGACACACTTGATAGTTTGTTCATATAATTCAGCACTTTTGAAGATGAACGATGAAAAGTATTTGTTACGTTTCAACCAAAATGTTTTATATTCTGCAAAATGCTACAGAAGTTGCACAAACATGCGGTCAAATAATTGATTGCAAAAATTAATATCTCACCATTAACGTAAATGCAATGACACCAATGCTCCATATGTCAGAAGCAAACAGAACGGTTGGCTTCTCATCCAAACATTCTGGTGCCATATATGATGGATTACCCAAAGCATCTGCGCGAATTCGCTTCGAATTTTCTAAAAAATATTATCGCGGTTATGTATATGTTACTATATATACTATATACATAACCACAAGACTAATTTCTTGGACTGTATTATGATGACAAGGTGTACCAACCTCAAACTCGGGGTATCTTTTGGTACACCCGTAGAGAAAGAAAGGAATCTCTGGGAACGAGGTTGAAGGGGTTCTAACTAAATTTTCCCTTCTTTGTGATGATATTTTAGATGATGATTTATATCTATGATATTTTAGGGATATTTAAGGCGTTCGAAATAACAGTAATTAACAAATGTGAGGGAGAGATATTTAAGCATTGCTTCAGGCTATAGAGCACGAATCATGCTCAAATATCTCTCCTCTGCAGTGATTATTTAATGATATTTCGAACACTGAAACATCTTTGGTGATATTAAACATTTATATTTAGTTCATTCATAATTGAAGTGGTCTTTACCTGGAATGCGTCTTGCAAGGTTGAAGTCAATAAGTTTTAATACTGATGGTTGGTGAGGTTTACGTTCAGTAGGGATTTGATACCACATTATATTTTCAGGACTTACATCCTATTGTAAAACAGAATAACAAGGCTAGATATTTGTTGTATTTTCTGACTTCAATTTTCGATGTCGAGCCAACGTTGAGCCAACGTTATGATTCCCGACATCTTTTATAAGAATTTGAGCTATTTTTTACAATTTGCTACCTTTTTATAGCCTTTTTGTCAAGACGACCCTGTAAAATATTCTTTCTAAAAATTACCAAAAAATCAAATTAAAAGCCCATCTTAAAATCCATAAGATTATACTATGATTTAAAAGACCTTTAGCGGACATACCGTAGCCTAGTAGACATACTGTGGTTGCACGTTCAATTAACTAAACAAACATATATTATTATTTAACAGGGTTGAAATTACGAGAACGATTTCCTCACTGACAACAACTTCGCACGCATAGTAGCATGTTTGTAAAATGTTAATGTGGTTGAAGGATGGTTAATAGATATCTTTAATAAAGTTATGAATAAATTATTTATTTCATAATTCGATGATCATCATGTTTTTTGCCTACGTAAATCGTACACGAAAAGTCTAATTGACGCAAAAAAAAATTTATATTATCTAGCACATATTATTACTGTATATGACTAGCCAGCGACACAAACTTTATATCAGGTGGGAAACCCGCTGTTTCGAATAGCAGCAATATTTTAATTACAAAAAAGAATAGACTAGAATCTAGTCTCTCTAAAAATCATCTCTCGAAAAGTATCTGATAAAAAAAAATTAATAAAAAAGAAGGATGATTTTTTCCGTGAATTTGTCTATTTTGCAGACCCCATTTTCAGAACCTATAAAAGAGACGCTTGCTAGTGAAGTAAACAGTGTCTTGTAATCAACCCTTCGCTGTTGCTATAAAGTATTGCAAATTGAAAGCAAAGATAATTGTGGTCAAACTTCTGACACTTTAATGGTTAATGTTAACATCAAATTCTAATTGATAAATAAGCACCCGTATTATTGGTGTCCAACCAAGAATACTTACTCTGTGCACTATTCTTTTCGAATGACAATAAGCTAATGCTGATAATAATTGCTTAATTGTACTCTTCAAATTCCTTTCTTTAAAACAAGTCCAATTTAATATTCCATTGAAGAAAGTGCAACCAGGTATATATTCTAACATCTGTATGGTACATTCACTGTCTCGTTGAACTGCATGTAAACGAACAATGTGCCTGTGAGAACTCAACTGTTTTAAAATCTAAAACAGACAAAATGAAAGTCATAACTTGCTGAAAGGGATTTTAGTGAACTTATAGCAACTTGGTGGTGTTTTTCTGATTTTTCAGTTATCACGTTTTACCAAATGATGTAGTAAAAAAATCTTGAATTACAAAATTTACCCAGTGGGCAAATACCTGCTCAAAGTCAGCAAAATAACGTTAGAGAACCGTTCGAATGAACGTTGCTCTAACGTTATTTTTCTGACTTTGAACAGGTATTTGCCCACTGGGAGGCCACCCAGTAA
>JAUELI010147404.1:0-12602 GCA_031471325.1 Catablema vesicarium
ACGTTAGAGCAACGTTCGAATGAACGTTGCTCCAACGTTATTTTTCTGACTTTGAACAGGTATTTGCCCACTGGGTATGTTTACTTATTTCTACCCTTGGAGCGCGTTCGAATTTATTATATCATTGAGAATAATCATGAATTTATCTGAGAATGAGAGAATAAAAAAAATCAATCATCATTATTATTAACAACGTTTGAAATAACTGCAAATTATAAATGTGGAGGAGAGTTTTTTAGCATAGATGCAAGCTTCTCTTTTATACATATATTTCGACTCTAATCATTTTTACTGTAGATTGATTTAACCCTTTCCTTGAAAGATTTATTTGGTATTTAGTGAGAATATGATCACGTGATAACCTTTTATACTTTAAAACCTATTTGTTCTCTCAACATTTTCTTGAGAGATCAATTTAATAGCTATCATTGCAGAAGCTTGTGATTGGCAAAGTATTCAAATAACAACACTTCTTTTCAGAGCTTTTTCTACTCCTCCCTTCTTTTGTGTGCAATACCAATTCGTAGATTCATTCAAGGTTTATCAAAAGAATGTTTATGCTTAAAAGTGTTTGTTAAAAAAGTCTCCATTCTCATGTTACGCGTATAACATGTATAGCGTATTTTTTTCTTGTATTACAATGCTGTTGCGGAACGTCAAGGTTTTGAATGATTAAGTTGGTTGATAACCCTATCGTCCTTTACGAAGCATATAAAAGTATTGTCTATTAATAAGGTTTCTTCTACTTTTGTCATTTTATCTCTCAACAACTTTGTACTTAGGACTTTTTGCAGCTATATTAAGAAGTTTTTTCCTCTTTATAATGTATGTATTTCGAATGATGCGGAGATTAAGTTGCTTTTTTATTTAACGTAAATCTGTTCAATGGTATTTTTTATCGTTACAAAGTTTTGATGAATTTTTGCTGTACATCTTATTTGCTTAAGGTTTTATTTTTTTAAGGAGAGAACTGTTTTGAACTTTTATACACCAGATGACGTGTATTTGACATTGGGTTGACATCGATTTGGCATTGATTTGACATTGATCTGATTTTACGATTTTAATGTATATATTTTACTGACTCGTGCGTTCAAGACTATTTGTCATAAAAATAACTTGGTTTTTTTAGTACTCACCTTATAAATTAAAAGCTTTTAGATGTATTTGAACTTTATCAGCAGGCTAAAAGTTTTTTTTATTGATCCTTTCTTTAAGAAAGCATTTATTTCGCTTGAATGTGGTTAATGAGAACCTGTCTGAATTTCGATTTTGAGTGTATTAACAACAACATTACAAAAACACTTCTTGATAAAAATTTGATTATAAGGGTAAATGGTAACTATATGGAAGCAGGAGTGTTTTTTAACCGTTTATGCAATGATTTTGTTTTTTTAGATCGAGGAAGAGCGTCATCGGTTGACTGAATTGAAACGACAAGCTGCAGAGAAGGCGGAGATTGAATGGATTGGGAAGAAACGTGAAGTTGAACGACGTGAAACTGAAGAAAAAGAAATTGAAAGTCGAAAAGAAATGTTAGAAAATTTGAAGCGAGAACAGGAAAAACAAGCTGTAGAAGAACGAAGTAGATTACACGAAGAAACAGAAAAAATGAAAAAACACGAGGAACTACTTAAGGTTTGTTTATTCATTCATTCATTCATCCATTTAACTGGATCGGACTCTTCGTTCGCTGATTCCCTCCCTCCCTCCCTCCCTTGCTCGCTCGTTCGATATTTTGAATATTGACACTTTGTCATGAGGGGTTTTTGAACGAAACTTTTGGAGTACAATCCTCTCTTGATGACCCAACTGCATGTTAAAAACACAATGCTGGAGAGTATGTTGTATATTGGAGAGTGTTATTTTGTACAAGTGTACCAATCAATGATAAATAAAAACCTGTGTCGGAGAGTGCTATAAATAACAAGATAGGGAATAATTGGAAACTTTAGATATAATGCAACCAATCATTTGACTCATTCTCTTTTTTCTGAAGATTAGTCTATTTTATGCAAGCCCAAATTTCAAGTCAACTGATAAGATCGAAAGCTTGAGTTTTCTTTTACAGAAAACTTATTTTTTATCATGCTTGGAAACCAGGCTATATATTATTTATGGTACAAAAATGAAACGACAGAAAAAGCTTGTTTTTATTAGATTAGTCTGTGTTTATACTCAACATTTCTTTTCCTTATTCTAAAATGTTGAGAATTAATGCAGGTGAGTGTTGGAAACAAGTTATCATTGTAGAAGAGGGATTTTAATACTCGCTCTCCTGCGCACTGATTATTTGATCTCATTTCCAACGCAGGCTCCATAGACTGAATCTATGCTAAAATATCTTCTGCACATTTAAATAATTGCAATTATTTTGAAACTTGGTGCAGCCTCAGTTCTTCCATTTAAACACAGCTTATAGTACATTTTTTTTGATGGTATTCTTCAAAATATTTATTAGCTTTCGTTTAAAATAAGATCTTACTATGAATGATTTATTTTCCTCGATAATCGAATATATTACAAAATTTTATTCATATTTTAAAGATATGAGAAAGCACGTTCTTAGAAGAAGTATTTCTTCATAATTGACACTTCAATTTAACAGTTATAATATATCTTATAATATATTTTTGATAGCAATGAGTAATCGTTCTGATACTTGATTGTTTTGTTCCGTAATTCTGTAATATTTTGCTTTTCTTCGTTAATATACCCTGTGTGAAATAACTTTCTCACGTTAATTGTAATATTGTTGAGTGAGAACATATAGATATATTTCTATGGTTAGAAGTACCATATTGTAAAAAGATTCGAAAGAAAATACAAAAGCCGCCAAGAGCACCTGCGAAAAAAACCCAGTAGTTTGAATCATTGAATATTGTTTCATTGAAAAGAAATCGAGCTCCATTTAAGCATCGTTTATTCGAAAGCTGAGTTGAATTCATTGCAGTGTCTTTGTTTATTTCCTTCGTTAATTAGAGTCATTGAATTTGTTAACAAAGTAACTTCATCGAGTTAATAGCTCTTCATTTTAAATACCGAAAATGATCGCTAATGTTATTACCCTTGATATTGCATCTGCGGTACAAAACCAACCAATTAGAAATCATTATTCGTTACAAAATATAACACTATTTGATAATTGGGAAGAGAATGGAGAAAAACCGAAATTTTGTTTTATATATATGTTTTCGAAGATGGTAAGTTCAATTGTAGCGAGCGACGTTTCCGTTATACTTGCGATTTCTATCCTATATCTTTTCAACGTCAAAATAAACTTGTCGATATTCCATAACGACATCATTTTGGAGTTGAAAGGTGTCATGGATCCAAGAAAAGCTTTCACTTGGGTTTCTTGCAAGCATTTTATTTTTTAGATAGTTTGGGGTTCGTGTAATGTATATAGATTGATGATATGAACGACACAGATTACAAGAACTGTTGATGAATACGGTTTTGTTATAAATGAAGTTCGGGTTAGACCTTGAGAGATTTAAAGTTCTAAGAAATAGCACTATAGAAACATTCATATATTTTCTGTTTGAATTTTCTATTAGAAACACAACTGGTTTTCCCAAATCGACTGAATTTGCTAGCAATGGAATCAGCCAATCACCTTATATGGCAATGTTCGAAATATCTGTTAATACCACATAATGTGAAGGAGAGATTTATGACATATGCTCCACGAAGCTGATTTTAACCTATTTCGCCTTTTTATAGTTGGTAATAGTTTTCATAAGTTTTTTGTCGTGTAGACCTTTTTATAGTTGGTAATAGTTTCCAAAAGTTTCTTGTCTTGTATCTTTTTATAGTTGGTAATAGTTTTCATAAGTTTCTTGTCTTGTAGACATTTTTATAGTTGGTAATAGTTTTGGAATTTGGTGGGTTTTTGGTTCAGGGATACCTAAAGCTTTGACAAGTACAGTAGACCAAAAGAAAAAACTTCATTTACAGCTAAAACCACTTATACTATCACCTCTGTTTAATATGTTTATTTACCAGGGCTGTTTCTTATGAAGTCGTTATATTGATAATAAACAGACTATGCTGAAATCCAATGAGAGAGGAAATCGAAAAAGAAGTTGTTGGAATTATATGGCGCCTTACTACTGAGTTACAGCCATGTAAATAATTAAGATTAAAAACATCCAACTGAGCCCTTTCGGAAATCGTGTCGTTTGAACATTTATCTGACAACACCACCTATATGCAACTGTAACCTCACAATTAGTGTGACAGGTGCATGTTAAGACATAATGTAAACAATATTTATTCTAAGGTTTTTTTGAATTATTTATTATACCATAAAACTTTGATAAAATTTTAATGTATTACTCTGAACGTCTTCAAAATTAACTGAAACTCAACCTCAGTTCCAGGTTGTTTTTTAGGGAGCGAACCCTCGTTAACGTTGGATTCTAGTAGCTTTTTTGAGAGTGTGTGATTTTTGAGTTGGATTGGGTGCTCGAAAACATATCGTTGTCTTGCAATACACTTGAAGATACTTCCTGATTTAATTTTCCACAGCTATTTTTCTTATTACTTGAGTAACATTCAAAACAATGAAGACATAATTTTTTTCAAGAAGAAAAATGAATATAAGCTATATTATTCACCAACCATGTGTTACACGGCTCATCGATTTACTGACTTGCGGTTTTGGGAATCAATTTGTGAATGTTTGAGCTTAGTGAAATGCTAATCGTCTAAAATATATCTCGATTTATATATGTAGACCATAATACCCATTGAGTATCCGCACAGCTGCATTAGAGATTTTTTCTCTAGAGCTTAATTTGCTTTTCATTGAACTTCGTCTTCCGATTTGGAGAATTATTGCGAAACATGGCTGCATAAACGAGAAATGAATTCTGCTTCAGAGAATGAATGCTTTCGTCAATTCTGATTGCGATAACACGTCGTATAAGAGCAAAACCAAAATATGTGGGTTAGAAAGATGTTGAAGTAAAGTCGGTAAAAAGGTTTATATAACGTTCTGGCTCCTCCCAATCCATACTACTCATGTTTTGATCATTGTATGATATTGTTGGGGTATTCTATAGGCATGGATATGAATCAATAAAAGCCTTCACATCATATTTTGCTGGAACTCGGTTGTTTATAGATAGATAGGAGACAGTTAACTATAGGGTATAATTGTTGCTGATTTTGCTGCTGTAATAGTTTTATAAATGTTAATATTTGATTTGTTTCAGTATCATCTTCCTCGTAAAATTCATCAGGCAAACAATTACGTAATGAATTCACAAATCTGATTGAGTATCTAGACCTCGAGAGAAAGACTGTGCGCAAAAGTAAAACGAATCTAATTTTTCGCCTGAAGCTCAAGAGCGATGAAAATATCGGAGTCAGCGGTAATTCTTTAAAAAGGCGCATGCGTTTTAGAATTCGTCCGAACGAAAATACAGCTGTGTGGAAACTAGCCTTAATACATAGTCTTCAAATCGCATAGTAATTGGTGAACTCGATTCAACTTGACATAAAACGATTTCTTTCTAACACATTTTCTTTATTTTTATTTCAGCAACGTGAAAAAGAATTAGCTGAACTTCACAAAGAACGTGAAAGACGTGAAGAATTAGAAGAGTTATTAAAAAATGAAAAAGAAAATGAAAACATACTTGAGCGTTCGTTAATCGAAGAAAAAGAACGTTTAACAACTTTAGAAAGAAGTTTTGCTGAAGAGAGATCAAAACGTATGGATATTGAAAGAAGGTTGGGAATAGTTTTTGTCATTAGTGTATGATATCTCAGAGTTCGAAATAGATGTAAAAACCAAATGTGGGGGAGAGCTCTTTCAGCATATGCTCAAAAATCACTCCTCCACCAAGCTTATTTTTACTTATCTTTTAACAGTCTGATTCGTTCATCAGTTTTCCATATGTACTTCTAACAAGTTCCACTTAACTATCAAAACTTTATTCGTGTATAGGTTACATGAAGAAGAAGCACGTAATCGTATGATACCAGATGATAAAAAGAAAGCATCAGATACACGAAGTAATGGTGCTATCAGTTCAAATGGTGGACATTCTTTGAAAAGACGTGTACCATCATATGTAAGTATTCATCTATCTTGCGTTTTCACCTCGCGTTCACATGCAAATTTTTCATCTCGCTTAGGCGGGACGACTTCTTTTTGGTTTTGTCACGTGACACGTGTGTTCTATTTTCTACTGTTTTTGTACTTAAAATTTATATCTACTATTGTTTTTAAATTTAGCGCATGCGTGCTTAAAAAAGTCTACCTGGCTGGCCCGATGAAATGTGTTCATATGATAATTTTTCATCTCGCCTCACCGGAATCTCGTTAACTTTAGCCGAGATCTCGCTTAGGCGGGCTAGCTCGCTTGTCATGTGAACGTGTTTTGATTTTTTATGTATTTCTCAAGAAAGGCGAGATCTCGGCTGAGCGGGCTAGCCCGGTTGACCGGGCTGACTCGCCTCATATGAACAGCCCCTTAATCATCTTTTTTTCGAAGTTTTGCATTTTCTCAGTTTTTAACACTCTAGTGTCCATTCTCACAGGAAGAATTTTAATGTTCTTAAATTTTTTTAGGTTTTTATGCCGCTTGAATTCTTAGGCATATTTTTGTCCACAATATTAAATTCCACGATTGTGCTTTCAAAAGTATAGGTAAACGGATTAACTCGATAATAATCTTGAATATAGTAGTATTGCTTTCTAACTTTACTTTGTTCTGAAACGGTTTTGCAATAGATAAATGTATGTTTTTGTTTAGACACTGTCACTGAGATCCGGTCAATCATCCGGGAATGCTGATGAAATAAACTTACTCCATCATATTCTTGCTGCCGGTCATATCGTCGATAATTGCCCGTTTCTTAAAATAAACCGATATTCGTGTCGTGGTTATTTATTGAAAATGGGTAAATCTCGCTTAAAAATTTCGTGGAAAAAACGCTGGTTTGTTTTTGACCGTAAGTTACGGGCATTGTGCTATTACCAAGATGAGCGGAAGACAAAATCAAAAGGAATATTATACTTTCAATCTATCCAAGAAGTTTATGTAGACTCCGGCATAAAAAGAAGTCCTAATCCAAAAACGACTTTTTGTGTACGTACACCCCAGAGAACTTATGTCTTGTCGGCACCTTCACCGATCGCTATGAGTATATGGCTTGATGTTATATGTACAGGGAAAGAGGGTTCATTCTCTGCTATGACGTTATAAATGTCGTCTTGTTATCAGGTGTTTCCCGATATGATAACGGAGGTTAGTTACGTGGTTGTGATCCGGGTTAGTTACGTGGTTGTCATCCATGTTCTCAAACATCATTTTCTAAATACACAAACCAACATTCCGTGTTTATTATTTCACTGAATTCTATCCCAAGTAATGGTTGAATGGTTCTCGTGTTTTAAGAAATGGGTAGAAATTGCATGAATTTTTAGCCTAATGATTGTTGTTAAATCAACCAGTGTATTTCCTGGAGAGCAAGGATGTATGCACTTACATCCTTGTTGAGAGCAATGAATTTATGTGAATTGTTCGTATTCTGAAACGACAGATATGCCGGTTGTTAACGAGTTGTAACGAGTTTTAAATATGGTATTATCGTCCTACGAGTGTTATGTATTTACAGAAGCAAAATATATTTAGTTATTATGTAAAGTTAAAAACTTAATTATATAGTTGGTCTTCTTCCTAGCTTCACTACTTTAGCTATGGAGTTCAGAAAGAAGGCCTCATAACGAGTTAAATTTCACTGTCATCAGGTTAACAGTGTAATCATATATTTATTACTGATGCTGCAATCTACATAATAGATTATTTTTTATATGATCAAACTGATAAAATAAATTCACTACAAATTGAACTATTTCCACTAAACCACGATGTTGACACGATGTTTTTAACGTCAAAATGACGTTGTTTCGACGTGAAGATCTAAACAATGTCATTTTAAAGTTAAAGAAACATCGTGTGCCCAATGGGTGTTCTTAAAAGAGTCGGTTCTTAAAAGTGTCAGCTAAGTTTTAGAGTCGAAAAAGTGTCAAGAGTTTGGGATAAAGATATTTTTATGTATCTATTCCAAGAGTTCTGTTCTAATTTAAAAATTTCTCACTCAACTTGGTTACCAGTGCTTATTGATATTATTTGATAATAGTCCTGTGAACTAAATTGAATGTTAGATTAATTTTTTTTTTTATATTTTGTATTTTATATTTATTTATTTTCTCACATTCCTACCGACATATGACTGACGGTAATAAGTTTTATTTTATATTTTAAACCTCTAAAAAAGCTCTAAGTACGAGAGTGATTCGACAAAGCTTTAATGCGAGATTAATCTTAAATTCTATATTCTGAAATTGACATATTTTTTATATACCTGTATTGTAGAAATTTTTTGCGCGTATAAATTTTTGTCAAATTCGCAAAAGAAGTATTTCCGCAAAAGATGGTAATCTTAGCGATTCACAAATATAAATACCCACAAAAGTTTTTATAGAAAAGACGACTTTTAACACTTTTATTTTTTCATTATCTTTCCTTATCGTTCAGCTATTTTTTTTATACTTGGTTTTTCAATGTCTCTGGCACCCTTACTGTAGGTAGTAGCTTTAGCAAGGATTTCTGAACCTTGAGAAATAGAAGGGGACGAAATGTCATTCTTTTTCACACTTTTTGGCTTTGTATTTTTCGAAGATTAACCAAATTAAATCCACGCATTTTCTTTGGAAATAAAGAATTAGCAAAAATAAATACTAGGATTTTCTTTGGAAATCGCAAAAATAAATACCCGCAAAATAGCACTCGTGAAAATAAATGTCGGCAAATATTTCTACCAGGTATTTTATTTCAATATATTTTCGCGTTCACATTTAGTTATAATTGCTTATGAAGTTAAAAAGAAGCTATCCGATGCACAAAATCAATGTCAACCGAAGTATTAATCGTACAAATTTTTTATATCTTGAGGTTTGGAAAAATCCCCGAGAAAGAAACGGCACCCTCCATCAAAATTTAAATTTACATCTTCTGATAATTTAAAAAAATTATTCATTTTCTCCTTCGTTGAGTTTTTCAGTGTATTCATGCAGCATACTGTTAGTAAGTATGCTTTATTATCAACGAGGGGGAGTTTTATATATCTATTTATATATATATACCATTTCTACTGAAAAAGAAAAGCTTGTAATTACGCACCAAGTAGTACATATAACACAACCTTGCGTTTTCTCGGTTTCTTCTCGTTCGATAAAAAATCGGCCAGAAGAAGCTCTGAGAATTAGGTTGACATATAAAAACCTGAAATATTGTTGGTTTTTCTCAACATGTGATTAAGAACACATTATTTTCCGAGATTTCTAATAAATCTTTGTGTTTCAACGAAGTTTGATTGAATGTGTTTTTGTTTCATTATCCTTAGCTTCTGATTGTATCTTATAGCACAACTCTTTTGACGGATTAAAACATGAAAATTGTAAGCCTTTTTAAATGCTCTATATTTTTAACTCGAGTAAAGAAGCTTGATTTTAAATTTTGGACATCAAGACAATATGAACATTCAGCTTGGAGATTAAAGAAGTAGAACTTTATAATATTGATTTTGAACGAAAAGAAATTTCTGTTTTGACGATTATACAAATATAACGAGAGATGACGAGCGAGCAAATTGAAGTTGCAGTTTTAGAGTAGCGTAAACGTTGTAAACACTATAAGGTCACCCAGCGAAGGATACGCGTAACGAATCTTCATCAAAAGAAACAAATCATGCAAATAAAAAAGCAGTAATGATGGTTAATGGCTACTCTTGTCTATTAATTGCACATAAACTTGAACAGCTGCGCATTTAATATCAGAAAAACTATTTTGGCAAACAATTTTTTAACAATATAAGATTTAATATGCAGACCTCGTCGTCCCCGGACTTTTTCTCTCTCAAAATTAGAAGAAGAAAAAATTATATATCTGCTGATTGGTTTGAAAGTCCAGAAAAATAGTTCTCGTTTCTTCATCATAAGAGAAAGTATTGTATGTACCTTACGTGGATTTATTTTCGCGAGTGAACTAATATTAAAAATTTCGCGTGGATAAACTTTCGCGAAGGAAGGATAACTATCAGGAAGAGGAAACAAAAAACAGCAATTCTCGTTTTTGTCACGAGAAATACATGTGCATCAGACTTAAATCCAACCTTTTTATTTTGTCTAGACTTTATCCACACTCCTTTAGGTACATATTCTAAGAATTCGGATTACTTTTCTATAAAAATTTGCGAATGGTAAAATTCTTCGCAAAAATTAATCCACGTAAGGTAGATAATGTGTATTCGTAATTCTCCTTAGAAAAGCAATATATGATTTTCCTTAAGCGAATTAATTTTCCAAGCATTTCGCGAGAATTTAATTTCGGAAATGGGCTCCCTTCTAAAATTTCAAAAATAGAGAAAGTTTTATCTACCTGATATTTTCACACAGTCTAAAAAAAAGTTTTCAAGGTGCCAAATAAGAACACTTTTCATTATTTGGAACTTAATTGTCCTAAATTATGACGCCACTCGTAAAATTAAATCAAACTTTTTCGATTTTTGCCATCTTATTCTTATTCAACATAATTAATTTAGTCAAATTTTTGCTAAATTTCGCGGGAATTAATTTTCGCGAAATTTCGCGAATTGGTTTAGTTCAATAATTTTCGCGAAAACTTAGTTAAATATTCGCCAAATTTAATTCCCGCGAAAATTAATTCCCTTAATGTAGGCCATTCGTTTTTTTAATGACCAAAAAAAGTTAATATTATAATATGGACTAAAAAAAATGGGCCTCACTTCTAAAAGAAAGAATAACCTACTAGGAATAACACACATTGTTCCACGCTCTGTCCTGTTAAATCTATGAAATCCTTGGTGTTAACTTGAGTTGGTACAGAAATCGAGCAATGTAATAGCAATGTTTTGTAATACCTAGTGTGAAAATGATATGAATTGTTAACTTCGCAATAAGGATGCGAACAGCAAGTTAGCCAATATCGTTCCTCATGGTCAGAGTAATTGTAGAAAAATATAAATTGGTGCAAAAAAACAAAAATACAATGAAAGCGGAAAATCTTGAAAGATAAAAATCACTGAATTTGAAAAAAAACCCTACAATCTCTCCATTAAAACATGATACATTTGTCGAAATTTCTACACCACATGTAACTGTGAAGTGCTTTCTACACCACATGTAACTGTGAAGTGCTAAAAATGACAACGGACAACTAATAGATCATATAAAATATTGGTTATTAGGTCATATTATACACTTTTTTTTATAAGAACAGTTGAAATAGTTCAAATAAATAAGAACAAGCTAAGAACAATGTTAGGGGTTAGGCTGAAATTTTGCTGAGCATAAGAACATATTAGGGCTGAATTGATTATATGCTTTTTTGAAGAACAAACATCCTGAATTTGTTGCTCTAGTAGTCTACATTTTCCTAGTAATACCAATATTATACAGAATTTGTTAAGTTTATGCGGACAAAGAACAGAAAGGTTAGATAAAATAAAAACAAAATAAGAACAATATGAGGCTCAAATTTCTAAAATAATAAGGCTGAAGCAAATTTTCCTGGTTCTTATGTAAAAAAAGAATCTAGTCAGGCTAATCATATTATAAAGTTTGCAATTTTCTCGTTTCTGAGCAGCCTAGTACCCAGGCTGTACAGGTACATTCGAATTTTCCACTTGCTTGTTTCGTATTTCGAAATGTTCTGCTTTTTTTGCCAATTCGAATTTTGATATTTCACACCAATTTTTATTGGTTTTTACTTTTTCCTTGAGAGACGGTAGGTATTATTATTATTATTAGTCCATGGGCCGGATAGGTGACATATTGGGGGACCAATTAAATGAGTATTTTTCATGAACATAATTATCTTCGAAACATTTTAGACTATAAAATACATTTTGGATTGGTCACTTTAACTTTTAAAGAGATCTATTAGTTATTCAACAGCAAGCCTAGACATGATTCCCGTATCTTGCTTCTTTTACAAACCTTACTTTACTTGGTAAGAGCTGTAACTAGGCTACACCAAATCTGTAAATCAATTCAAGTTTAAATAGTTAGTAACCTATCGCCTTTTCAAAGCTCAGGCATTATTATGTTGGTACAAAACTCCTGTTCATAAATTATAATTTGAGTTTAATCATTTTAAAGACCAGATTTAAGGATACCTTAAGTGGGTACTTATTTTTGCGAATCATCCTTTTTAAGATATTTCGCGAATATTTATTTTCGCGAATTATGAATTTTACAGCTTTTACAAAGAGTTATTTTGTCAAATTTGAAGATTTTGAGGAAATATATGGTTACTGACCTATTGTAGTAAAATAAATACAGTGAGATTTTCTGGCAACAACAAATTTTTCCGTTATTTCTAAAAATTTTGCGAGAATTTATTTTCGCGAATCGTCATTTTTTTTAATTTTCGCGAGTACTTATTTTCGCGAATTGATGATATTCAAAATTTTCGCGAAGACTAATTTTCGCGAATTCAGGTCATATTCGCGAAATTCGCGAAAATTAATGCTAGTTTTGAATAAATCTTTAGGGACTT
>JAUELI010147513.1:0-10592 GCA_031471325.1 Catablema vesicarium
TTTCATTACACTCCTGCTTTATAATCAACAATGACATTCTAACTTTTCATATTCACATTCGAAGATGAATCCCTTAAAACATCACGTACAAAATCAGGGAATAAATCATGAATAAATCACAGAAAAATCCAAGAATCACCATAGTATCGAGAAAAAAAATCCGAAAAACACGGAAAAATCAAAAAATCTCGTACAAGATTTAGAGAGTGCATTACTCCTACTTCCCATTGTTTTTGTTTTTGCCTAACTGCTGTTTGTTAGTTTGTTATATAATTGGCTAAAAACAAATTGGATATTTTTTTCTTCGTTTTCATTCTAAATCCTTTTTACTTTAACCTGTGATCCTCTCAATGATCTAGATACTCTCGTTACGACAAAATCTTTAAACACATCCATTTAATTTGACTAGCTTTTCAGGGGGTCTCGATCTGTGCTCACGGCAACGGTCGTGTAATGTTTTAACACATTTTTGGATTTGAATAAAATGCGATGCTACGACTAATAGAAAAAGTTGAAAGGATAGCTCGTTTAACTCGTTTAACGAATTGTGACATTTTAATGAGTTCTGACCTATTGAACAAAAACCTGCTTAAAGTCCGCAAAATAACCTTATAACAACGTTTCATCAAACGTTTTTCTAAGGTTATTTTGCAAACTTTGAACAGGTTTTTGTTTACTGGTATTAACACAAGTACATAGACATTGGTTTCAACTTTAGGTTTCATTTTTGATTCTGGGGGTGGAATCTATTTTCGTTCCCCCTAATTTTTCTAAAAATATATCCTTTCGACAATTATCTTTAATACTTCAGATTAGAATAATTAATTTGTAGTCGCAAAGTGAGTTTACGCATATCAAGGCTGGGGAGAAATACTTAACGTTTGAAGGAAATATGCTTTTTGGTACTGTATATCCTCTTACTTTTGTAGTTCTTCAAAATGCTGAGTCAATTTTACTGATGCCATTATTTTTTAGGGGAAACGGCTAATTTTTCTATCTCAGTAAAGCTACTTTTTGTGTAAAACAACGTTTTGGGGGTTATGTTATTGAAAAAACTATTGGATTTTCTGGTAAAATGATGTGAAAGAAGATAAATAAAAATTAAACGTCATGGAAGAGTATCCCATTTTTCTCATATTTTTATTGTCGTACTCTTCTTCAAGAAGACTTTAGAGCACTTGATTTTGATTTCTGAAGGCTTTAATCCATTTGTAGCTGCATTGTATTTTTCACATGTTATTCATCTTCATAAACGGAAACAGAAAAGAAAACACGCAGCAAACAACCAGTAAAAAAGGATTTGCGAAGTAGGGTATACCCTGGATTTGCAAGCAAAATTTTCCAAGAGCTCAAGACAGGCAAATCGGAAAAATCGGAAACAGGCAATACGGCATTAAGGCTGTTTTCCACTAGACAAATTTCTTCGCGCGAAGAGACTTCTCCTAAGTAACGAGCTTTAAAATGCTGACTCACTATGCAATTCGCTGCAGCGAAAAAAAGAGTAGGGGTTGCTTTCTACTTTTCAGAAAAAATTTTTGCGGTTACCCTGACCCGCGAAAGTTTCTCCCAGCAAAAGTTCCTCCCATTTAAGTAATACCGCATAGGAAAGGAAAAATAAGCCAAGTAGACGTGTTTAAAACAGGTCCCCGCATTGAAATGTCAAAATTATTGCAAACAGCGATAAAAAATAACTTTCAGTGTAATCAGTGTAAAAACTAAAATAAGCACAAAAACAATAGGAATTTTAATTTTCTTACACAAAGTTTTGTTTGATACAGCGTTTTAGTATTTCGGCGTTTTAGGCGTTCCTCTGGTATGATGGTAATGAAGGGCAAATTTTTTTTTTGCCGTAAAATGTCCAAACCATTGCAAACCGCAAAAGTTTATTGCTGCGAAACTTAGCTACAGTACATTAGCCAACTACTGAAAGTTAATTCCAAAGTTTTTTTTGCTGGAAAGTTTCTCAAAATTAGAATGAAATAGAGAGAGATGGCTATAAAAAATTTACTACATCTATACATACAGAACATAGCTAGCAATCTTTAATTCAGCCACATAATCTCTTTTATTTCATTATTTTGCTTTTTTGTGAGAGGCAGTTCTTTCCTCTTCTCGTCCATTATTAAGCAAATAAATTCATAACAGTATAGTAGAAAACAAGTAAATTATGTACAAAAAAGACAAGTCAGAGAAATAAAAACAAGCAGACCACAAAAAATGCAAGAAGGCAAAATGGTGCAAAATTTATAGCTAGCAAATCCAAAATAGTTAGCTCTCTCCCTCTAGCACACAAAAGTCCTCTTTCCTTTCGTAGGAATTAATCAAATTATAATCAAAGATCAGATCATTATAACCAAGTAAAACACACAAACTAATACAGGGTAATGAAGTAAATTGCTAAAACAACAACAAAAACTTCAGCCAACTTTCTTCCCTCCTCACACGGAAAACATTTTTAAGAAATGTCCGATGTCCAAACGACGTATTTGACTCGCTGTTTCAGTGAAGTATCAGGAAATCGCGACGGAAAACAGTTTGCAAGTAAGACACACATTTGTCACAAAGCTGTCACACAGTTGATTGTCACACATTTGTCACACAGTTTGCTTCGATGGCTCAGCGGATTTTGGTAATTATTTTCAGAATTGTTGCAAAAAAACAGACCATGCGTACTTTATTCAACCAAGACACTTTCACTTTCAAAAAAAATCGATCTATAGCAGAGAAATATGCGAAATTTATATTTTCTTTAAATTTTAAGTAAAATTGGCAAATGAGCTCCGTCCACACATCCCTTACTACTAAGCATTTCGCAAAAATTATTAAATGGATAAAAGAGGCTCACATTTCAAACTAACTGATTATCTAGAAGGGGTCGAAGTTCGGAACATTGACAAATCAGAGGCGGGTATTGGTATAACGTCTTGCGTTTATTGTTTTATTTTAATTCTAATTTAAGCTGCTGTAATACACTTTGAGCAATGTTATAATGCAAAAAAAATTCTTCTTCAAGAAAATATCAGTAAAAAAGCACCATTCTGTTTATTTCAAAACCTTGCACACACAATATGTATTTAATTTCAACAATCTTTGCCATTGTTCGAAATTAAAATGAATAATCTCTTTGGTGGAGATCATTTTTAGTAATTTTCTTAATGGCCTGAACCAATACTGAAAAACGGCTTCTCCACAGTGATGTTTTGCAATTATATCGTCTATTGCTTCACCACTAATCACTGATGACTAACTCAAGTTAAATGCGCATTACTAACCACACCTATTAGAGTTAAACAGATACTGACGTCATTAAGTGGCACCAACGAGAAATCTAATTTATTACATGATGCAGAACTCTTTATTGACTTTATATGCAAAACATCGCGGTTTTTGGGGTTTTTTCTGCAGTTCATGATTACGAGTCATAAATAGTTTTTATTGGATGTCACTTAACGGGTCTCCATAGATATACATCGAGTACATTCTCATTGGCCCTCAAAACATTCATGTCCATATAATGACAAGTTGCTTATAATTTAATATTATCTGGACTTCAATGACTGGATAATTCAAACCTTTCTCCTTGTCCCCTTCGATTCAGGTACCCTCTGACAAGCACGACAAAAGATCAAATAAATTTCAAGAGCCCTTGATGTACTGAAAAAGCGTTAGCAATAATATTATGGCAATAATAATGAAGTTAATGAACTGCCTGATGCATGAAACTAATATCATCCAAAAAAATATCGTACCATTCACATTAAATTTTGACCTTTTGACAAATCCATGCAAATTTTCATATTTTCATGAATATAAATAGAAGCAATTTTTCTTGTGATAAGCTTCTTTGTTGTTTTGGCGGGCAGAACATATTGAGTGACAGAATGGAATGTTATCACCAATGCCTTAATTCCCTAATACTTTTTACAGATTAAGAATCGATAAAATGAATATATTTTAATCCCGTTTAGTATGTTACAGTTGCACGGGATATTTCTTTCCAGAAAACATGTGG
The DNA here is from genome assembly GCA_031471325.1 of Catablema vesicarium. Taxonomy (NCBI): domain Eukaryota; kingdom Metazoa; phylum Cnidaria; class Hydrozoa; order Anthoathecata; family Pandeidae; genus Catablema; species Catablema vesicarium. The sequence continues at coordinate 4,013 of JAUELI010147513.1, forward strand.
TACAATATGTCACATGATGTTCCTAATATTATGTGAAGAACATTATATGCCATGTAATGATGTCATTCCATATTGTTATTATTAGCAACAAAATACAATCAGCTTTCATAAATTATCTGCCAACGGAACAGTATTATTTTGAGATTTCTAAGAGGCGTGATAACATTATAATTTTGAATTGTATATTTTTCTAAGCAAATACTCAGACTATACGAAGTTTTCAAATCAACACAACACAAACCATTCTTAAATTCTACCCTCTCTTTCTCCTGGAAAACATTTTACGAAATCCATGGCTGAAAATTGTGCAAATTCAGGAAGTTTAAATTTTAAAGTTTGATGTCATAAATACATATTGATGTCAATTAATAGAACATTCTGGCAACTTCGGCCAATATACCTCTGAAGATTTATTAAGTACCACTTACTTTTGGAAATAGTATATTACGCAAGTTATAGTGCAGAGTCATTATTACAATAGAAATGTACATGCGACCTTTTTCTGTAGAGGAATGTTTTGATTAGCTACTCATGTGTAGGGGAATTTTTTGATAAGTCACTGGTAATATAAGGAATTGTAAATATTAAGTTAGCACTAGACGAAATCTTCGGCACTAAAGTTTTGCTAAACGTTTTAGTTTTATAAGAAACCGGTTTATAAAAAACTTTATACTAGACTTTCCAAAAATAAGAAACTTTTCAAACTAGAAAAATATCCATATTTATTTTTTGTGATATTCCTTCTTTTGAAAAATTGACCAGAGATGTGTGGCATCCCTTGTACATCTTTGATTTAGCATCTGACCCCAGTAGGCAAAAAACCTATTCAAAGTCCGCAGTTTGGTCAAACGTTGTTCTAAGGTTATTTTGCGGACTTTGAACAGGTTTTTGCCCAAATATTAAATATATAATTTGTCCTATTGTTCAATAAGAAAAGAACTAAAAAAGCTCTGGGACTAAAACTGGTGGAAAAATTAGGGAACCTTCGAAACTAGATCCCTCGCTAGGTTTCTCAGAAAATAAAAACATGTTTTATGATAAAACACCATTATTTTGATAAGGAATTGTACCATAAAAGAATTGTCTAGATTGTATTAAGATTTGGGTTGCTATGGAAAAGCAATTACCGAGCACGATTAAAAAAGCTGAATTTCATTTTCCGCTAATATTTTATGATAAATTGATACAATTTATAACATATATATTTAAATATTTATACAAAGCCATCAATATATAAAGTATCACATATATCTAACTTTTTCTGGTTTTAACAGTTCAACCTATCGAATATTTGAACAGTTCTAATTAATGCATTTAATATTTTATCTTCGTTGCACTGTGTCTTTATATGACATGGCCATGCATCACAAATACCACAGTTTTTTTCAGTTTAAAACATTTGTAAAATTGTGTTGATAGAATATGTTGCTAGCCTTATAGGATGTATCAGGTGGAGATGAGGCAATTCTGCTCATTTGGTTACTCGACCATTCCAAACATCATTAACAAGGTTAAGTCCTCGATTCGTATTGTGTTACTCGTACATTGCAAGTATTAACAGCAGTTACGTGTGATTCACTGTCCCAATTCTCATATGAATGCCACAAAACTTGTTCTGTCGTCACCAATTACGTCTTTGTAGGCATTTAAATTAAACAAAGATTCTGCTTTAGTTAATGTTTTGGAACTGCTTCTTCTTAAGAATTCTCCTTCCCTTTCATCCTCAGATAAAGTTTTTGGAAGAAAACTGGAATGTCTTTGTATTATTTTTGATTGTTTGTAATTTAACCTGATACTCTTGTATGAACCACATTTAAAATTGATCACGTATTTTTGTGTGATGACCGTCAACAACGAGGCCAACCACGTGTTTCGATCGTTTTCTTCAGCAGAACATAGCGTAAAGTTTTGTTTGTCTTGTGTGATTTTAATATAGAATTTCTTACTGCCTCTTGTGCTCTCCTCAGCATATATACCCGTATCTGATTCAATTTCAATTTTAGGTGTACTGTCTTCAAATATCAGATCTCCTTTATTTTTTGTAAAATATAAACAATCCTTACGCAATGTAAAATATCGACGTTTCCATAAATGATTCGGTAATCTCCATAAACTACGACTTTGTATATATAAATATCCCTCGCAATTCCCTAAGGATTTACCTTCGAACTCTTCGTCGAATGTTTCAGTGAAAGATGTAAGGGAGAAATCTTTTTCCCTCATCCACTTCATCTTAAAGTTTATCTTAGCAATTTTTTTATCCAGGTTTTTTCAGCAATTTTAACTATACACAATCACAACGAGTTGATCTTCTTTCAAATTTATCTTTATAGTCTTTGTAGAATGTAATAAAATTTTTAGATATAATCTCCCTTGATATACTCTGTTGATATGGTCTAAAAACATAAACAAAAGAAACAATTAACGATTGCTCACAATGTAATAACGCTGAGGTAAGCAACTTTGATGACGTGCACACATGACAAAACTTTGGAAAGAGTTCTTAAGTTCACATCAATAAATTTGGACAGTTCAATTTATAGTGTCACATTAACATACCGTTCACAAGAAAACGTCATCAGTTGTTGCTACTCATGGTGAAAGAATAATTTGATTTTTAAGAATTCATACATAATATTATAATGAGCATGTAATTATATAATATTGTTAAAGTAACCATAAATTAAGAGTAGCTCTTTCCTAATTATTATTTTTAATAAAAACATCTTTAAAAGCTGGATATCCGCCAGACCAAAACAAATGATCTATCAGGATATGCTTAAAATGATCCACTAAATTTGTTGTTTTCTTTCAAGGTTTTGTTTGTTTAACAAATAAAAATATATATAAGAGTAATGTGACTTCTGGAATCTATCACATGTTACTAATCACATGATATTTATAACTTTTGCTATAATAACAAAGCGTGGAGTAAATCACTTTCAAAGAAACTGACACCCTACGGATTTTCTATCAATAATAACCAACAAACGTGGGAAATACCTTTTAAATATAAGGAAGGCACCCACACATAAACAGAAACCAAAGCTAAACTCTCGCACTACATATATACAATACGTTAATTAGTATCTATTGTGTGGTAATTAATTTCCAGCAGTAATTATAAGAATTTACTGCTTTAATATTATAATATACTTGTCCCAATGACCTTTATTATATAATACTAATACCCATGGTCCATAGTTCTGCGAAGTATCAATTAAATTAATATACCTGGAAACTAGGTTTTTCAATTATTACATCAACCACTTATTATTATCTCATCAATATATTTTTAATACAAAAGATCAAACAATATACCTGGGAACTAGGTTTATCCATTGTTCTTACAGAAACAACTTATTATTATCTCATCAATATATTTTTAATACAAAAGATGAATCAATATACCAGGGAACTAGGTTTATCCATTGTTCTTACAGAAACAACTTATTATTACCTCATCCATATATTTTTAATACAAAAGATGAACCAATATACCAGGGAACTAGGTTTATCCATTGTTCTTACAGAAACAACTCATTATTACCTCATCAATATATTTTTAATACAAAAACGTAATGGTCTCAATCACGTATTATTAAATTTTTATTTTTTTTATCATTCGCATTTTCGTGCTGTTCTTTTAACGAATTGTTTCAACCAATAGGGTACTTCCAAGAAGTTTTCCAAATTTTAAAGTAATACTGATACATCCAGGGAAAGGACAGCAACACAGCGTGAAATACTACCGAATACGAGCCCGTATATTCCCGTATACGAACTGTGTATTGCCTTATAAGGCAAAACGCAGTCCGTATACGGGAATATACGATAAAATATTTCGGTTTGATAGAGTAGAAGTATAAAAAAAACTAAAGAGGGTACAAGGGTTAAGCTTGCGTCCATGGTTAAGAGATTTAATTGTCATTTCAAAACATTCACAATTTTAAGAAACAAACCCTGCCGAAGTATTTCTTTCACACAAAAATCTAGACCACCTACTTTAAACTTTTTGCATTTTCATACATAACATGTAACCGTAACCCAGTTCTATCAAAAGTTGTTTTAAGGTTATTTTGCGAACTTTGAACAGGTTTTAGTTTTACTGGGGGAAATACTATAATTACCCACTAATATTAATTTCTTTAGAATACTCATGACATATTTTCAACTGTAGTAACAATATTCATAATCATTATATAAGTTATGTTGTTTTATGAAAAGTTACAATAAATTTTTGAATAATAGGCGGAAGAACTGCGAAGTTAATTACCAACATACATTATAACAAATTATAATTAGTAACAAGAAGATAATTTTATCTTTTTAGTGACTTCCCAGTGGACAAAAACCTGTTCAAAGTCCGCAAATGACCTTAGAATAAAGTTTGACCAAACTTTGTTCTAAGGTTATTTTGAGGACTTTAAGCAGGTTTTTGCCCACTGGGTTAATTATTTATCAATGTAATCCCCGTTAAAAAAACCTGCTCAAAACCCGCAAAATAAGTTCAGAACAATGTTTGATTAGAAGTTTCTCTAAGATTATTTTGAAAACATGTTTTTGGTTCACCAGGATGGACCTGATGATTTATGCTTGTTTGATGATTCGAGAGGTCCTTCTCCAATCATTGGACTTGCCACTGGGAATAATACTGGTTCGACAAGTTTGAATGATTTTTAAGCTTATATGTATTTGCAGACGTCACTAGCACAGTTCTATTTCTTCAAATTAACGTAGTTTTGACGTGACGGTCTACTGTAAGTAACAACGTTTTTAGTGTAACTCTTAAAACGCTTAAAAAACTATAAATATTTTTTACCCAAATTTCACTATTTCTGTTTCAAAAAAGAAAAGATTTGATGAAAATATAATAAAAATATATTATTTTTTGGAAGAATTAATGTCCAAATCTTAAGATGGATCTTACCTTAAAGTTTGGTACGTCTTGATATCTCGTTCCCTTGTTATATGTACGAATAAATGGTTACTATCTATTTCTTTTAAATTCTTTTTATATGAAAATAAAATGAGAACCCTTAAAACCACTTGTTTAAGTGTAAACAAAAACTCATGAGAAACACTTGAGAAGCTGTAAACGTTTCTCACCAATATTATGTAAAAATAATTCATAAAACAAAAATATCGAGTGTGACATCATAATTGATGTGGTACTGACCTATTGTGTAAAGGTTATCAGATATTCTGCATGTTCTTACAATGTATGATTCTCGATGGCTCATTACGAAAACCAAAACCAGTCCAAATACGGAGCTACGTGCTTTATAAGGGCATGGATACGCAACGGTTTCGCGCAGTGAAAGTAAAAATAGATTTTTTTCTGTTGCTTTGGGAGACTACGAGATATTTTTTAATACTTTTATTGATACCATAAAATTAATCTTTTACTTGGCAGTTCTCAAAACATCTTAATTTGTTTCATGCTTTTCTTTGACTTTTATACCCCCGTAACACCATACCATTTGTTACCACAATCTGATCAATTTTCGGGGCGCACTAAAGGGTTAATCACGAATTAAGTTTCATAGCCAAAACGTAACCACAAACAGGATAGATTGAGCGAAAGAATATATCGTAACAAACTGACAAGTTTGTTCTCACTAAATTAGTTTACTTAAATTTCTTCATTAATCATGACCTTGACATTCATTAACTAGTATTGTGAAGTACCCCCGGATATTGTTTGAAATACGGTAGAATACCGAGATATAAACGGAGGCATAACACTAGAATAAAATGATCGAAATAACAATCACCCAAAAAAAAGATTAAATTTCCGTTTTTTTGCACCAGCTTGTGGATTAGTTTAGTAATTAGTGGCGTAATTTAGCGTATATTTAGAACGTATTGTCTGAATCTAGGCACAAACATCTCTCCTCCACGTTCGATATTTACAGTTATATCCGACCTGGAAGAAGGGTGTAAAAACATATGATTTTCAACTGAAAATTTTGTCTGATCATATTTGTAAAGTGAGAAAAAGAAGGGCTAAACCTATCGGAGTGATGAGTTTTTAAGACTATTTATTCATGTTACGTATTTACGTTCAAGGCAATACGGAGTCCGTATACGGTAATATACGTCACGGTATTCGGTAGTATTTCACGCTGTGGTATTGACGTATTGATTTGTTTATTTATTTTACTTTTTAATATGCTGATAAACAGGGTTGTTTTAAAGATGAAGAAAGATATTCCTGTTTTTTTTAATCCTATGTGTGTACACAACTTTTAACTCCTAAAGATCTATTTATATGTACAGATTGTCCAACTTGTGTATGTCTTAATATACAATCCAAATGCGTCAATACTTACTTACTATATTATCCTTTAAAATGTATTGCAGTTATTGAACAAAAGAAACGTGCTAGTAACGGACATGTTATTGTATTTTGCGGCGGGGCAGTTTAAGCAATCATCCATGCTCCAATTATATTTTTTCACGGTTCCTCATGTATTATACGCTCCCACTATTCTCCCACTATCTGGCTTACGTTTGTTTAAGTTTCCTATTTCAGATAATTTTTTTATATTTCAAGAAACCGATATGTAACATATTG
>JAUELI010147624.1:0-12597 GCA_031471325.1 Catablema vesicarium
AACGTTCATTCGAACGTTGCTATAACGTTATTTTGCTGACTTTGAGCAGGTATTTGCCCACTGGGGAGATGTTTGAGTATAGATTCCAAGCTTATTGTTTACTTATTTCGACTCTTGACCCTCAAATTTCTCTTCTCTTACTTTTCATGCTACTCATTGTTTACTCTCTACACAGTTTTATTATCAAAATAATTGCAGTAAATTAACATGAAATGTAATGTTCTGTGTAAGAGTGCCAGTTAGCAGTATTATAACAACAAAAAGTCAATAATTACAACCCGTTCCATACATGACGTTTTTTACAGTCGTTATAGCATCAACACAACGTCATTTGACGTTAAATAACATCACGTGGCGACAGACACAACGTCATTTGACGTTAAATAACATCATGTGCCGACAGATGATATGTAAAGGTAGAGAGATATTCAGAGCACTTTAAACACGTCCTGTTTTAGGAATGTTTACATTTACATGGTGAAAAAATGTGTTAAGTTCCTATTTATGATGCGAATTCAGTCCTAATAACACAACACTGTGTATTTATAAAAATGCAAATATCAAATACTGCTATAGCACATTATCTTATTTTGTTACAATCGTACTTTGCTTGCTGAATTAAATACGGTGCAATATCATGGGTATCCATGCCCTTATAAAGCCCGTATAGCACCGTATGCTATATGAGCTTCATAAGGACATGTATACGCAACGATTTTGCGCAGTGAAATATGAAACTATTGAATTGGATGCTGTAAACTTTGAAGACTAGCTCTTGGTGTCGTTTCACTGATTGGATAATATCTCTCCCAGCAGAATCTGATTGGTTCGCCTGTTTTTGATCTTATATTCAGTTCTCGACATTTTTCGCAATGAAATTTGCTATGTCCTTTAGGTATATATTTAGCTCTTCTTAAGATTTCACTCTCATCGAAGTACTCCCGTCTTTTTTCTGAAGATACTCTATTTTGACGTTCCTGTTTGAATTTTGTTTCAACGCCATCGTCAATTTGTGTGGCGTAATCGTCATATCTTGGCCCTTGCGTCGATTCATTAACGGTAGTAAAAGTAATCTGTGAAAACCCACCAAGGCTATCGTTGGACATCGTGCTTAATCGTTTTGATTCGTCTTGATGGCTTGATGATTTGTGATTTCGGCGTTGCGATTCGTCATGAAATTTCGTATCTCGATAACTTCGATGCTTTTCGACATTATCGCGCGTCAAAGTATCAGAAGAATGAGGGCGGTCTGGTTGAATTACTTGATGTGTTTTTGAATTTTTTGGCATTGTATTGGCTCGTTCCCATTCGGCATCTGTTTTCGATTCATTCTTTCTAACATTTTGATGGTTCCATGTTGAGGCGCGCACGTAATCTGATGTCTTGTTTACTACGTACGAATTATGTTGTTTTACTGGCTTATCCATACCAATAGAAGCTTGTTTCAAAGCACGTTGTTGTTGACTAAACATTGCATCAGCTTCTTTCTCTGTAATGAATTTATTTCCCTTCTTTTCTTCACTTCCTCGCTGTAAAGGAACACCATCTCTTGTAACAACGCCTTTCTTTGTGGCTGCTGCTTGTTGATTTGGTGTTACTTTCTCGCTAGATATTTTCTCTTCGTTTTCTTTAACTACAAAGAGAGAATGTACAAAGTGTTTATTTTCTTAAGCTTGGATGTTTACTTACGCTTCCAAGAGTAGAGTATTATACAGACAATTGCCACTCTGAAAATGGAAAGATTCTTCAAAGAACATTCATTAACCCGAAAAAAAAAGAGAGAGAGAAAAAATAAATGCAAAATAAAAAAGAAAAAAAGAAACGAAAATAACGCATGAAATAAGTGTCATGAATGTATGTCATTAGTGTAGTAGAATACACCCTGAAAAGTGTTCATATTATGGTGAAATGCTGATATATCCAGGGGGTATAAAAGTCGAATAAAATCATTAAAATAATTTAAATATTCCCAAAAACAGCCCGCCTGAAGGATTAAAAGTTTTGGTATTAATACAAATAGAAGTATTTAAAAGCCAGGGGGTATCAATACAAATAGAAGTATTTAAAAGCCAGGAGGTAACACTACAATAACGAAAGAATAGAACATATATGATATCATACCATTTTTCTGCAACAATTTTTGTCTTGCCTTTTCCATTCTTTGCATTTGAAGAATTTCTTCTTCTGTCCACTGTTTTTGCGAGCTTGAAGTTTTATTAAATTTGGCGTACAATTGATCTACAGGGCGTGTTTGATCTACAGGGCGTGTTTGGTTAGTGGATGCTTTTAATGTTAACTTGACTGATTGATCTGAACGAATATTTTGAATATTTTGCTGTTGTTGTTGACTACCTTTTGTATTTCTATAAATACGGAATAAATTAAGAAACAACAATTTATATGTATGTTCAGTTGCCATTATTATTTATACGCTGATACTTAAAAAAAGCTCTTCGGTGCTGATGTCAAAACGATATTATTTTTCTTCGAAAAACGTCATGTATTAAGGTAGCGCAGACCCTTCAAAAAATTATTTTTCCAAAAGTTGTTTTATCAATATAAACGTGCTTTAGCATATGAACCGTTTCCTATAAATCACATAAAACACTTTCAAATTTTTAGAAATTCCAGAAAAATGGGTTTTTACTTTAAAATACTATAACTCAACCTAAACTTAATCTTATCCTTTGAAATTTGCAGAGCATAGATGATACATGTATCGAAAAAAATCTGTGAGGACATTTTTTTAAAGAAGAGCTACCCGGTTTTCATTCCCTAACCAAAAACTTTATACTGAACAAAAAGTACGCAATTAAAAACGTTTTATAAAAATAATGTAACTTTTTCATATAAAAAATAAGCATTTTGTCTTTGAAATTTAAAGTCACTTAGAAAAACCTTTCTACTATCGTAGTGTCAAATTTTATAAAAATTGGAATGGATAAAGTAGTAATTTATTGATAAATTTGTAATCATATCAATTTGATACTAAAGGGTCTGTGCTACGGTGCTACCTTAACTGTTGTGACAAGTGGTTGCTAACTGTGATAACCATAAACACATTATCAATTAATAAAAATATTAATGGTTATGGTGTCGAAGAAAAGAGTTCACCTATGGTCAGCAGGTGGTTTACCATCATAAAAAGTATTCTCTTGATTCAAGTGAGAATGACTATGTGATGCTTTTAATCTTTCTTCTTCAATTTTCCTTGCTCTAGCTGCTTTTGGCGAATCTGTTAAATAGCCACGATCAATCGTATCAAACGCTCTTTTTGGTTTAACAGGTGTAGTTTTCTTTTGTGACGGCAGTGTATTGTATTGCCTTTCGTCTGTTTTGTGAGTAACGTTGCTTACTTCATGTCTTGAAGAATAATGTTGCTGCTGCTGTTGATGTTGTTGTTGATGTTGTTGTTGTTTCTGCTGTCTGTTGTGATCGTCAGTTTTAAGATGTTCTGGGTAAGAAAGTTTTCGTGTTGACTTTGAGAATATGCAACAACATATCTCCCAGTGAACAAAAACCTGCTCAAAGTTCGCAAAATAACCTTACGTTGCAACGTTGTTCTAAGGTTATTTTGCAGACTTTAAACAGGTTTTTGCTTACTGGGCTATAATAAAAACTAGCTCCAGTTTTATATCTTCGACATTTCTAATATGCCTTTGTTGTGAAGTTCAAATTTTACAAATAAATTTGCCAAACACCCGTCTTATCATTCTTAGTAGACTTAGAATGTTTAAAAGTAGAAATACACATAAGTCGATAACTCTATGAAAATGACATAAAAGAAGGTCAAGTTCGTTATGAGTTCCCAGTAAACAGAACCTGTTCAAATTGGCAATTTAACCTTAGAACAACGTTTCATCAAATGTCTCCCTAAGTTATCTTGCAAACTTTGAACATTTTTTTTGTTTAAAAAATTCAACTAGATACAGCTAGATGTTCAAGTAATTATTTAAAATAAAAGCAAAATAGAACTTACTAGGAATCTTATTTGTCATAGCTTGTTCTTGTCTAGATCTCATTGCTTCTTTCAACATATTTGCTGATGCATCATAACCCTTATCATGTGATTGGTCACGCGATTTTGTTTGTCTTCTTCGTGGTTGTTTTTCATCATGTTCAGAACTGCTATCTTCACGTCGTTCTTCGTTTCTTCTTCGTTCTTTACTTAATCTCCGGTCTACACTTTTCGTTTTTCTTCGTCGCCCTGGCGATACTTCACCATCTTGAATATCAGTTTGTGGTCTTTGGTTACTATGCTGCATAAGTCTGCTAATTTCCTGTTGTCTATCTGATGAGATCTTACTATTATCAACTGTTATATTAACAGCATACTTCTGTTGTTTCGTTACATGATGTGCTACATTAACATTATCTTCTCTCGTTTCATTATTTCTTTGATTAGGATCTCGACCACGTCGTTGAGGTGAACGACCTCGTTCACGTTGTGGTTGTCGGAGCGAGACCGATCGCTCTAATGTTGTTGTCTTTCGATCAGTAGATAAGTGTCTTTTAGGATCTGCAGAACGAGCCCGTCTACCAGTTGATCGAGAACGTGTTCTACTTCTTCCTCTATTTACATCATTTACATAATTTTCTTCATCTTCCAAATCGTCCATTGATGATCGTTTTAATTTATGTATATTTGGTGTACGAAGTTGCCAATCTGTTCTTTGTTCACGCTTTCTTCTTATTCTATCTTCAATTTGTTTTTGCTTCAATCTTTTTTCTCTTTCCTCGACATCTTCAACTCGTTGACCAACTCTCTCTGATCTTCCTCCTGAATCCGGTTTGGTAGCATTATTTGAACGCGTCATCTCACTTGACAACCATCCGTCATTTGGTTTTCGATCGGTGCTCTTCTCACGTTCTCTTTTAGTAATATCACTTGATTTCATAACAAAATTTGAGCCTTGTGATGATTTTGTTCTAGGCTTTTCTTCTGCCATAGGTGCAGAAGATTCAACTTGTCTTTCCTCTACAACTGCGACAGGACCTTCATCAACTACTTGCTTTCTTTTATTTCCTGTTGGATCCTCACCTGGTCTTAATTCTCTTAGATTGCCACTTCCGTCTTGGATGTAGATGATTTTTTCTGATATCTTTTCTTTCTCTGACATTGATATCATGCTATTTGATTCTCGCACAATGGTATTTGTTTGTTGTTGTGGGAGAGCTGGTGGCGGTTGCCTGTTAATACTATCCAAATCCTTTATCTGGCTTCTTAAACTTTCTAGTTCCCCTTTCAATTCATCAGTGTATATTTCTACTTTGCGTTCTTGATTTTTATCAGCTAAATCTTTCATTTGATTTCTGATATTTTCTAATTCGGTTTTTATTTCATCGTTGTACGGACTGGCGATGTATTTTTGTTTATCTTCCAGTAAACTAAGTTGTTGTCTCAAATGTTGCAATTCTGCTTTTAATCTTTGATTCTCTGTAGCATCATTGTTATGTTCCCTTCTGGCATCTTCCATGCCTTGAATATCTATCTTGTATCGATCTAATTCAGACTTCAATCTTTGATTTTCATGTTGGTTGATAAAACTTTCACGTTTGATTCTTTCATATTCCATTATTTGACTTTGTAAAGCTTCTAACTGTTCTTTGTACCTCATCTTGTCTTCAGTCAACATGATCTTTTCTTGCTTTAGTGCTCCAAGATCAACTAATTGTTTCTTCATATCCTCAACGTCATTCTTCATGATTTCTTTCTGTTCATTTTCAAACTTCCTTGCACTTTCATTCATCTCAGTTGTACTTTCTAAATCATGATAACGATTTTCAATATTTTCTAAATCAAACTTCAATTGATCGTTTTCACCTTCTAAATCTCTTGTTTCTTCTTTATATCTATCGATTTCTTTACGAGTGCGCTCAATTTCTTCAGTAGATTTTTCAATTTCAGCCATGTAGATTTTCTCTATTTCTTGTGCATTAGCAGATAACAGTTCGGTTTCTTTTGTAGCTGATACTAACTGATCATCGACATTTCTTTGTTTTCTTAACTCAAGTTCCAATTCTGAGTTCTTTCTTTGTAAGGCTTCTATATCTTCCTTGAGGTCCGCATTTTCTTTTCTTAAAGATTCTAACTCTCGTTTAAGAACTTCATTACTGGCTCTTAAATCATCCACATCAATGCACATTTCACTATGTTTTTGTTCCATATCGTCTCTATAGGTTCTGTAAGCCTCTTCGAGTCTTCTGAATTTTTCGTGCATACTATTTTTATAATCTTCAATCTCTGTGTCTTTATACCTTAACTTTTCTTCGTAAACAAATTTCATCTTTTTATATTCTTGCGCATCACTAACCATTGTTGTTTTTTCTTTGCTTGTGGTTTCAATCATTATTTTCAATTCTTCATTTTCTTCTCTCAGGATTGTATTGTCTTCGCGAAGTGGTACCAACGTTTGTTTCAGCTCTTGTACTTTTCCATTGATTTCTTTAATTGCTTTATTAGCTGCTTCAAGACTTTGACGTAAAATGTGGTTGTTGTGAGCAAGTTGCATCTTTTCTTTACCTAGGGAAACAGTAACAGTATCTGTTATTCATCTAGCACAATCATTCATAATAAAAACTCATTTATGATGCTGTTACTAGCTAGTTTTCTTACATATTCGTATAAGATTGTGTCAAAGACTTATTCTAGTAAACAGAAACCTGTTTAAAGCCCGCAAAATAACATTAGAATAAGGTTTAATCCAATGTTGCTCTAAGGTCATTTTGCGAACTTTGAACAAGCTTTTTGTTTACTGTGATTCATCGAGGTACACTTTACCTGTTTTTTCAAGTTTATCACGAACTTCTGATACTTCATCTTCCCATTTCTTCTTTTGTTCTTGCAACAAACTAATAATATTCATGAGCTTATTATATTCACGATAACTCAATTCAGCATCAATTGTATAAACATACTTAAAGATTTTTGGATCATGCACATTTGATGTTGATGAAATGGATGAAAAGATCGATCCCTGTTTTGAGAATGTTGTAAAAGGTTCATACGAAACACCGCCATCATCTTGACTTTGGTTATCATAAAAAGCTGTTTTCATTCTTCTTGATGTAGTTTCTTCTTCTTCCACTTCTTCATCTTCTGTTGTTGATGTTTTTGTTGAGTAGTATTCGGTTGATTGTTGTTTTGTTGTTTTTGTTGGTTTTGGTTTTGATGAAACATTGACGTACTCAAACGAATCAGAAGAACTGTAACCAGTTTTTGGTTTGCTTGATTGTTGAGAATAATTATTATTATAATCGGTTGTTCGGTATTCAACTTTATCAGTGTTTGGATCTTCGTTGCGATAATTAATTTCTCCATCTTTACCAAGACTCCATTCAATTCTTTCATTCTCATCAACAACAACGTTATCAGCTTGAATTAAATTTCTTGGTTTATCTGGATCATAATATTTCACAAATGTTTGAGTAGTATAACCACTTTCAACATTTTTTAATGGTCGATCCGTCCATTGTGGATCAGCTCGTTTTGCAGGTGCAACGTAGGGTATTCTTAATTTTTGCTTACGAGAGGTAGATGCAGTACCTTGCAATAACCTGCTTGATACTTTTGTTTTTATAACTCTTTTCTTTGGAGCTTGACCAAGATCTGTTAAGCTGTTATTTCTTTGCAATCCTTCCTGTTGTCTCTGTTCTTGTTTTTCTAAAAACTCATCTCTCGTCATCTCTGGCATTGATGCATGCCTCTCCAAACCAAGACCCTGTTGATTTAAGCCTTTACGATACATTATTTCTTCTTCAGAAAGATCTTCTGAGTTAATCTCAATTTCTGATGAGTCAGCAAATTTTTTTATGGATACAATGTTCCGAATTTTATTCTCGTTTATCAATTGTCTGATAAAATCTTTTAGAACCTCAATTCCTTGATCATGTAAATCCTTCGTAACCGCGCTGGATATATCTCTTATTATTATCTTTCTACAGGTTCTTTCTTCTTCTTCGTTTTTTTCTTCTATATGAGTTTCGTTGCTGTGTTCAACGTATGATTCTTCTCTACTTGTATATTGTACTTCTTCAACTGTTTCATTAATATTCTTCTCATTTACAGTTTGTTTGCTGCGTTTAGTATCTGTTGTAGTTGTTGGCACTTTACCAATATCATCTAACAATTCCTCACAGCTTCTTTGGAATTGGTAAGCTTGGTTTAATACGTATTCTTGATCTTCAAGAACTGAATTATTATCTGGTTCCCTTAATGGGTTATTTGTGCGATTCGATGTAACTGGTGTTCGAGTTTGACTTGTGCTATTGTTTGTATTTGTATTTGTTGTTGTTTCTTGTTTTTTGTTGTGTGATTGTGTTGTCTCTGTGTTAATCTCTTCACTTACAGAATGAACAGATTTTATATATATGTTATGGGAGGATTTTTTACGTTCTAATTTAGGTTTTTCCTCTTCAGCTTCTGCAGTATTTCTTACGTCTGGAGAAGATTTCGATTTTTCTAATTTTTTCTCGAATGATTCTTCAACAGATTCTTCAAATATATGTTCTTTGGGATTTCTTCTTAAGTTTGGTTCACTGTTATTTCTTTTGAGATCTTCGTGCTGCCAAAGATTACTTGGTCTTCCTAATACAGTAAATGCACCATAGTCAATATCATCTTTTGTTTTTCGAGTGTTTTCAGTTAACGAATGATTCCTTTTTCGACGAGGTTCAGCCGATTTTGATCTTCTTGTTTCTCGTGTTCGTCTCTTCAAAACACGTGGTTCGTCGCCGGTTGTTTTGCGATGAACAGCTTGATGAGTTGTTTCTCGTGGATTGGTGGATTGTTGCTTTTCTAGTTTACTGCTGTTTGATAGGGACGATGATGGTCGCTCTAATGATTGATTTCTTTCTCTTTCTCGTTTATTGATGATTGAAAGATCAACTGACTTAGGTCGGTCTCGTTTGATCGATATTGACGAAGATGGTCGTCGTTCAACCGATTGATGTTCCGTTGATGTTCGATTTCTACTTGATAAATCAACTGATTTCGGTCGTTCACGCTTAACACCGTTTCGATAAATGGAAACGATTGTCGAAGTTTTGTTTGTTTTAGTTGATGTTGTTGTTTGTGGACTTGTTCTTGTTGATATTATAGAAGGTTCTAGCTTACTGGTTATACGAACCAATGTAGGTAGCGGATCTGCTTGTTGATTATGCCCTGAGAACAAAAAAATGACAAAAAATAAAAAAGCACATCAATTAGCATTGCATTTGATCAAATTCTTGTGAAATCATCAAACCATTATACCTTTACTTTTTGATAGTATCCCCAAAAATATTAACAAATTTCGTTTGTTATTTAGTGCATTCATTAAAAAACTGAGGGGTCATTTTATTGAAAGAATCAAAACAAAGTTTAAAAAGCCGATAAAACCAAACTTCCTGATGAAAGCACAAATTTTGCAATAACACACACATACAGGATGAAACAAATACGGTGGTAACTTTCTTGAAACATCCAGGTGAGCGCTAGCAAACTAACAAATAATAATAAAAAATCAAAGTCAATAATAAAAAAAAAATCTAAAGGGCATAAATCTCAAATGTAAAAAATAAACTTGGTAGAGGGGTGATTATTGAGCATACCCAGAACCTGTTTAAAGTTCGCAAAATGACATTAAACAACGTTTGACCAAACGTTGTTCCAAGGTTATTTTGAGGACTTTGAACAGGTTTTTGGCCGACTGGATATGCTTTAAAACTTCCTCTACATTTGTTTTTCTCTACAGTTATTTTGAACCTTCAAGCTAAAAGTAAAAAATTATAAATTTATTTCCAAAGTTTTTCATTTATGGTTTGAAATATGTTTTTATTTAGATATCCAGCAGTGTGAAAGCAACGATCTTTGGTCAGAATTTCTAACTGTTTCTATATGAAAAATAAGATGAAAAAATGAAATAACTCGTGAATTATTAACCTGATCTCTCTTTTAGTCAATGCACTTCTCACGAACTTCTCCATAAATATGATGCTATAATTTTACTCAAAAAAAAAAAATCCTTTATCCATACAAAATAAGGGAGGAATTTTAAATCGTTTTATGTTAATGGTATCCCTTCGATTACTTTTATTGAAATAAGTATATAGCTATAGGAAAAAAAAGCGATCTCTTAGCAAAACGATTATCTATTTTCTTTACTTGAATGGGATTTAGAAAATTTTCTACTAGATGCTAATCACTGTTTTTTGAAAAGGAAAACAATTGAAACTCATGAGAATGTGTTTAGTATCTATTTAAATATCTTTGTCTCATTGCGAATAGATTGATATGAATAAACGTTGTATAATATTAAAGCTACCACATCGTTTCAGAATTAATCATATAAAGAAAGTATTCAGCTCTATGCTGTCGGCACCAGCGTTTTTTCCAATCAATATAACGTTGTTTTAACTTTATCGAGAAGTACTTGGGCAGAAACTTTTGCGAGTAGAAACTTTCTCGTTTTTTGCGTTTTCTAGCCATTTTCGCGTCAAATTTTTTGCGTTTTTTTGTTACGCGAAAGTTTCTGCCAGCGAAAATTTCTGCCCTCAAAGTACTTTTTGAGCATAGTTTTCAGGCTATGGAAACCGTTTGTAACGTTGAAAAGGTTGCAACACATCGCAATGGGAACAGTCCACTGGCGACGCAGTGTTTGTTGCAAACAATCACTACGGAGGGAATCCTTCCGTCACAGAGATTAGTTATTTATATTCGAGCACTGGAATCTATTTGAGCTTGGTCTTCCATTCAAATCCAAATTATATTCAAATGCATACTAGTTCCCAGCGCTTCTTCTCTCTTTTTTCGTTTCTCATCGATTTAAACGTCAAAACGTCAAAAGAAAAGAAACGCTAGGAACGAGTATGATTTAGAAGTTGAAAAAAAAGTCTGAATTTAAAATTCCAAAAAATGGACACTCTCGCATTGAGCATATTATAAAAGTTATGGAAAGTTTGAAAGTAGGTGAAGATTATACGAAGACCATGACGCACACAATTAAGGAAAATGCCATTTTTGAAATTATCTACTCGGCTGTAGTGTCTTTAACCAATGATATCCTCTGACAGTTAATCCGTAAGTATACTCTCTCATGTGAGTTTAATAGTGCTAATACGTGTAGATCTATAGAGCACTGTGAATACTTATTGATACTGGTGAGTTATAAAAGAACAATTCAAATGGTAATGGTAAAATGCATTGCCTATCAATACAAATACGATGAGACGACACCACTCTCCTTTGTAGAGAACATCTTATATACAAATTAAAAAAACGGAAAAATCGGGAAATCGGATATACTTCGATGAAGATAAAAATACGTTTTCCCCTTCCGAACCATCTAAAATTTTCCCGACCTCTGCAGAAGAGAGTGATACGACACAGTTGCTGGAGTATAGTTGTATGTGATCATCATATTCACGACATAACTGCGTGATGATACTTATTCATGAAAAATACAGGACACAGTTGAGTAACAATAAAAATAATGAATTGCAACAAAAGGGAGAGAAAAGATTATGATCGTGAGAATTAAAACGTTTTGTACAGGTTTTTGTTTACAGGGATGTTGTCTTAGGTCATAATGAGAATGTGGTCGCTATGACGTGGCTTTTTAGTGATAAACAGTCGTTTTTCTATTCTCGAGTTATGTTCACTATTTAAGGGAGGCAAGGTTGACAGAAAATTGAGAAAAATAGCACGAAATTAATTTTCTACTTGGGTTAGTAGGTCTTTCTCATTGCCCAAAATCATGACGTATCCATGCCCTTATAAGGCCCGTATAGCTCCGTATTTGAACTGATCAGTCCAAATACGGAGCTATACTGATTTTACACAGCGTGAAATACTACCGAATACGGTCCTGTATATTCCCGTATACCAACTGCGTATTGCCTTATAAGGCAATACACAGTCCGTATACGGGAATATACGGGACCGTATTCGGTATTATTTCAAGCTGTGTTAGAAAGGCACGGATAGCACGGATACGCAACGATTTTGCTCAGTGTCTGCCAGCACGGTATTTATCATGCTTTTCACCAGTCTATATTACCCATGCTCTTTTATAGAAATTCTCTACTTTTTTAAAAAGTTTGAATTTCCATTTTTTTGCACTAACTTCCATTTTTTCATATATCTATAGCCATTGTAGTTTTCAGTTTGATAATCAAAACCACATTAATGCGCTTGAAGCGAATTTTTCTAACTCGAACTATTCTCAACTTTGGGCTAAAAACTCTTTGAAACTTAATGACGTCTTTTTATCGGTACGTTGGTTTGACGTTATGGGTCCATACAACACATTTGCAGTTCCAAATACGTCACACATCCAAATGCAACCGTAGAATTTTGAGTTTACTTAAGTTCATCAAACGCATTATGTACAATCCCATGAATGACTTTTTCTCTCTCCGATGTTTTAGAGAGAAGAAGCCCCGGGAACAAAGTTGTATTTTGTGCTTCTGCTTTTAACAAACACACAACCGTTTTCTCTCATTCACAATTATAAGATGAATTATTGTTAAATAACACCCCCTCCCCAGTGGGCAAATACCTGTTCAAAGTCAGAAAAATAACGTTAGAGCAACGTTCGAATGAACGTTGCTCTAACG
>JAUELI010147846.1:0-22395 GCA_031471325.1 Catablema vesicarium
GTAAACTTACGTTTAAGGCTTGTTTTATCATTTTCGCGAAAATGTGTTTTCTTTGGACGTTTTGTTGGATGCATCGACATCGTATGATGACTGAATGTTGACTTTGCTGTTGGTTTGAGATGCATCTTTGTGTTTTGTAGTCGATTTGTAGTAGAATGTGATGGTTTAGTAGGATTGTTACGAATTGATTGCTTCTTTTTAGTATTTACTGATACTTTCATTACAAATGGTCGTTTAGTTATTGCATGATATCTTTTTTTTGAGTTTTCAATTAATAAGCTAGTCATATTTTTCAACTGATCTGATAAAAATATTTTCATATTTTGCGTTTGATTAGATTCCATTTCTTCCAAATCTTTGAGTATTTTTTCAGTAGAAGTATTAGTAGCAGTAGTAGTAATAGTAGCAGTATTGTTGCTAACTCTATCAACATTCACCTTTGGTGCTATTTCAATAACAGGCACTATTGTTGTTGCCTTACTATCGGAGGGTATCAGTGACTTTGTGTTATTTTCATTTGAGATAGAATTGTCATTCCAAAACACATCTCCCCCAATTTCTTGATCGTCAAATGACTTTTCAGAATTCTTGTGTTTGTGGCTCGTTTTAGTTTCAGCTTCGTGAACTTCACCAACAATAGAGGAAAGAGAATGTATATTTCTATTCGAAATTGGATGTTGTTCAGATAAGACCGAAATGTCATGTAATGTATTTACTGATTCTGTTAGCGGCGATATTTTATCATGAAAAAGTTTTGTGAGTTTCTTCCTTTTGTTTGTAATATCCGAATCAAGTAAAACTGATTCGGGATTTATGTTTTTTAACATTTCATCGCTCTTCGTTTTAAATGTTTTTAAATTTGAGTTTCTCTCTGCCTGATCTTTAGTATAGAATTCTAAAGTTTTTAAAATTTCATCTGGACTAACATAATGACTATTATCCTGTTCATCTGTAGATATTCTCCTGAAAGTAGATATAGTAGGTTTTATAATTATAAATTCGATAGGTGGAGTCGTTGGGGTTGTTTTAATTGACATTGGCGTTGTTCTTGCTTCAATTTTCTTTGATATAGTTGTGGGAATATGCAAAGGTGTGCCAGAAATTTTATTTGGGTGTTTAAGTGTTGGATGTGTGGTGTTTAGAATTTGCTTCATAATTTCTTTGGCAAAAAGTTGTCTTTCTTGGGCCAAGGAATTATTAAGAAAATTCATGATGTTGACAGTGGGGTGTGTTTTTGGAGGTGTTGTTGTTGTTGTTGTTGTTTTCTTTGTCACAGTTTCTGCATTTGTTGTTGTTGTTGGTGTAGTTGTAGTTGTAGTGGATGTTTTCTTCGTTGTTGTAAACGAAAAAGCTCGTCGTAGAGTCGTTTTACTGTTTTTTCTTGTTCTTATTAAAGGCGATGTTATGTGTGGTGTGGTGTGTTTATGGGTGTGTTTCTTTAAAATAGTAAATACAGTTGGATTTGGAATCATGAAAATTGGCTGGTTATTCAAAGATTTAGCATCTAATTCAATAGGACTTATTTTCTGACCGTTTGTTGTAATCAAGATTGGCGATTCTTGTCTCATTGCAGGGTTTATACTTCTGCTTTCATATCGAGTGAATGTTCCAAAGTCGTCATGAATAGGAAAAATATTGTTTCCAAGTAATTTAGAAACCTTATCGTACCTTTTACTTGAATGTGCTTGCCTTGCTGTTGTTTTCCAATCTAAAGTCAGGTGTTTCTCGTCTCCTCTTTGATGATCTATAACAATAAATGTATCTATGTAAAATGTAATTGATGTAAAATGATTGATTGAGCAACGTGATCTCCAAAAAGATTCCCAAAAAGATTATGCATCAGATTTTACAACCAATTATATAGACTGTAGTCGTAGTTTCACCAGAATCGGAACTTAATCGGAAGAAATCGAAAATCACTTTTTCACTAACAAGATTTTGCACTATAGTCAGTATAAAAATATAGAGATTTTGAACTTTTGTATTACAAAATATGGTAAACCTTTTGTCATTGTTAACCAATCAAATTAAGATTATTTTTGAGAGCTAATGATTATGTGATTTCCGGGGGAAAATATGCGCATATCCTATTGGGAACTAGGCATAGAAAAATTGTTGGAAAAATTTAGACCATTAATTGTGGATTTGGTTTTTCTCATAATTTATTATCTTAGTCGAAAAATCAACTATTTTTAAAAATGCACGACCTTATCATTCATCTGAAATTCATAAGCTTCTTGGCAGTTAGAAATGGATAATTTCTTTTTAAAATCGTTAGTTTCTTACGAAGATTGTTTGAAGGAAACTTACTTTGTTTTTTATCAGAAGATATTGGATTTCCATATTGATCAAAGTATTTAAACAACTCATCTGGGTAACCATTCATCTTCTCTTCTGTGGGCAATTCGTCATCATCATCATCATCATCATCGACAATTTTTACAATGGGAGTTTCTTCTTTCGTGGAAAGTATAGCTGGACCATCACTTTTCTTTTGAAATCTGTCTCTGTCAACGAACATCGTTGGATTTGGATCGGTATCATATTCAATTGATTTTTGTACCCCTTCGAGATTGCGAAGTTCATCCCATGTTTCTATTCCGGCTTTAGCGGCACCTAAATCAAATGTTGCTTTTTCTTTCTTTGCTTCTTGAGACACACCCGATTTCTGTTTTTCGTGAGCATTCACTTCATTTTCCTCCATTCCTTTGTCTGCTACATTGGATGGTTTATCTAAATTTTTGATTTTTTCTTTCTTGTTTTGGCTTGGAATTGGAGAACTTACTTTTAAACTCGCTATATTATTTGTATTACCAGAAATTCTATTAGATAAATCAAAAATTTGTCTTTCTAATTCCAAGAGCTCGTCATCTTCTTTTCGATGATTTTTGGTTTTAATGGGCGAATTGCTCTGAGACGTACTAGCCTTTGGCGTAGGTTTTTCTCGACTTTCTGGCTCTTCGAGCGTATCTCCATCAAGATAAACATTCATAATCTGTGAAGGTATTCCCGATTTCCTGTCCCCTACATAAGTATTGTCAGTTTTTTTTGATGTGTATACAGATTTAATTAAAGAATCAATAGCTTGTACATTTCTATGCCTGTTCACAAGCATAACACTCGTTTTGTAAATGTCATGTTTCGCTTTTACAATTTTACACCGATCTGGATCATAACACGTGACAGCATAACATCTTCCTTCAACAATAAATACTAGGTCACAAGTGGTGTCTTGGCAACACTTTATTCCACAAAGGTGTGGCTGATTTACTGTTCCTAAGTCATTGTAGATACCAGCTTCCACACCACCTTTCAGAGTAACACCCTTCTTAATTTTGCCAATAGCGCAAACTTCCGGCTCTTCTTTTTCTATTTTGCCTTTGCCTTCATATCTTTCATCATCATTATAATTGTTCTCTTCATTATTGTCAGCACTATCATCTACAATCTCAATATTATGTTTCCTAATATTCTTGGTAGGAACACTTGGGCGACGAATCCTGCCTATATTACTAAAATCTAATTCCTTTGGTTCAGTGACAGAAGACTTTGATGGCCAATAGTTTGAAGGAACGATTGATTTTTTCATCGTTGGAACCTTATTCTCTATTTTATCCAAATCTTCGTTAACAACTTTGTTTTTATTGAGTTGTGTGTTTAGACTGGCAAGCTTTTCGTTTTCTGTGATTGTTACAGAATTATTTTTCAAACTAATTTCATTCTTATCAAATGGCATTCTAAGATTGATTTGAACGATCGGAGAATCCTCGTGTAGCATGTTTTTTGTCATAGACGGGGTTGTTTTTACATTACCACTACTTGAATATCCTATTGGTAAATTTAAATATTTTTCCACTTCGCTTTGAGAAGTGAGACTAATATTTCTAACCCAATTATCTGCACTCTTTTTCATGGAAGACAACCTTTTTTGGTTTTCGAGAAATCGATTTAATTGTCTTGCAAATGACAGTCTTTCTGTAGTTGAATGCTCTTTGAACGGCGAATCAGTTGTTGAGAAATCTGCCATATTCCCCCCTCTATTAGAGATTTGTGCTTTCGTGTGATAAAAACGAGGAGTTGGTAAATGTATGTTACCTATTGTACGCCTTAATACATACAAAGCCGCAGTTGCATATCGAGTCGATTTTGTCTTAACTGGAAGACAATCTTCTAAACTTATGCAAGTTACAGTGTAACATTTATTTTTTAGCATAAATGCTACATCGCATCCAGGAGTCTGACAACATTTCATTCCACAGTGAATTGCATTATTCACAATCCCCTGGTCTATAAAATAGCCCGAATCCTTTCCTCGACGCAGCGATACATTGTAAGAAACCGGGCTATATTGACACAGGGGATTTGTAAATGGTATATCGTACAATTTTTGTGCATCGATTGTGTTTACTGTGTGTCCATGTTGCCCGTGAATATTTTTTATTCCAGCTGTATATTCAATCTGTGTTTGGTGGTTTGTTTGAAGTGAGTTTGGTAAAAGATGTGTTGTCTTTGTTAAATCAAAAGGGGATACTCTTTCCATCTCATATTTAGTTCCACCGTTTCTCAATATTGAATATTTTTGAAATCTTGAAGAAATTGGTAATCTATTCTCTTTTGCTTGTAAAATGTCAAAATTATATTCTTTTCTCTGATCGTTTTCTTTGCTTTTACCATGCGCGTATTTTTGCATTATTGCTATAACTGGTACTAAATTTGTTACCCTAGCTTTTACAACAGTGCAGTTTCCAATATTTATACAGCGTATAGAGTAACATTGGTCCATTAACATAAATGCAAAGTCACAAGTTTGATCTTTACAACACTCCACAACACACTGCGAGAAAGAATGTGCATTATCTTTACTGGTGAATTCACCATTATTTAATCCTCCTAACAGTTTAAATCCATTCATGGCTTTTGTGTGAGAACAATCGCTATTTTCTAATTCTTTCGAAAGATTCATTTTATTAGAGTTTAATATTTTTGTGTGATCATGTTTCAGTGAAGATTGATCTGAATTAATTATTTCCAATGTATTACTACTTAGTGCGCTTAGCTTCTGTCTTTCGTCTTTTCGATGATGCGGTTGTTCTTTTTGTCTCTCTTTCGGTTGTAAATATTGTTCACTCTGTTGCTTTTCTCCTCTCTGTTCTTGTTTTTGCTGGTGTTTTTCATTTTCTTCTTTCACTTGTTTCAGCTCTATTTCCATTTTTAATTTTTTGCTATATGTATTTTCAAATTTCCCACCTATTTTTTTTATCAGTTCATTTTGTATGCGTGTAGTTGAATTGAAGTAACTTAGTAAGTTTTCAAATTCATATTTCAAACCTTGTAAACCTTCTTCTATATGTTTCATGTTCTTTTTGGTTATGTCTTCTTTTATGGTATCTTTTTTTTCGACACCATATCCTATGACAGTTTGTGAGTTTGATATTGGTGATATTGTTTGTCTACCCATATCAATGTGTGATAAATTTGACATCATTACACTTAATCTTTCAAATAACGTTACAATCAGAGTATCGTTATTTGGCTCATGTAACTGGTTCGAAAATCCTTGCACTTGTTCTTGGATTTTTTTTACCGTACCCGTTATGTTCCAAGAATTTAATTCTTTGCGAACTGAATCTAGGAATCTTTCTTCCTCTTTTGATTGTACACGAGTTCTCGTTTCTTGGAGATTATCATTGACATTTTTTATTTTATTTACAAAATTACCCATTCGATCAACAAGCTGTGAAATTATTTTAACTTGTGAAGAATTATGGTCGTCATTATAAGGATACTCGTATTCATATTCATGGTCATTGTATCTCGATTGTTCTTTTTCTTGTTCCAATCCTTTGAGTGACTGCAGCTGTTGTTGGTTTGCTAATTGTTTTTGTTGCGATTGTAGAATTTGTTCACTGTTATCTATTCCCAAATAATCTTCATCTTTGTCACTGGATTGAGGTTCATATTTATTTCTGGTAAATTCAGGTTTATTATTCATAGTTTTTACCTTCATCTTTTCTTGATCAGCTTTTGACAATATGAAAGCTGTATCATTATTTAAAGCAGTCAATAATGATTCGATTGTTTTTTTAGCAGCTTTTTTGTTTCCAAATGAATTTATTTTCTTTGTTGACATCGTATTAAATAACCCTGTAAGAGTTGGAGATGAAACTACTTGAGTTGTAGAAGTGTCCAATGATGGAGAAGTAAAAGAAGGTTGAATATTCACTTTCTGATCATGCTTTCCTTCATATTTTTTGAATAATACCGTCTCCATTATTCCTGTTATATTTAAACTCGGTTTGTCTGGATTCATATGTTCTACCCAGGGTGCTGTTGTTCTTGACTGAGATATTGATTTCATAGATATAGTAACTGTGTGTGTTGCAAATGTGGATGTATCTTCTTTGAGTCGAAATATTATCTCGCTTGCCAAATGATTAATCTGTTCCTCATTAGGAGTATAACTAAGCTTATCTGTGTGGTTATAACTTAGGTGATCATTAGTTTTCTGTTTCCATTCTATGGCAAATAACCTATGTATCATTTTATACTGAGTTTCATTTAAATCATGGAGAAGAGGCACAATTAAACTGATAACGTCTTTTTCATCTTGTCTTTGCTGATTTTTATCTGTATTACCATGTTTACTTTTGAGATTGATTATGTCTTGTCGAATAGCTTCCATTGTTTTAACAACAAATTGAATTTTTTTATCATTTTCCTTTTGAGATTGATTTAATGCTCGCATTAGTAAGCTATCTACCGGCAGCTTGATTGACTGTGAGCTATATGATTTATGATTTATCATTGTCTTATGATATTCTAGTTTATGATTATTGATTGGTAAACTGGTAGTTCTGGTTTCTTGATTAATATCTTCAAATGCACCTTGCAAAAAGTCTTGATCTGTTGGTAACTTTCCTTGGAAGTGATTAAATGGTAACTGTGGTGTTAGATTAACTTCATCAGATTTATCTTTCTCTGACTGACTTGAAACTGTCGCGTGAATTTTCTTTTTATAAAAACTATTATCTACCAGCTGCGTTGTAAATGATTTTAATGGTGCGGTTAATAGAGAATTGGAAGAGATTGTGTTAAATAACATTGGAGATGGTTGTTGTTGTTGATTCATTTTGTTTTGTTTTATTGCTTTTGTTGTTTGTAAAGTTGTTGCTTTGAATGTATTTATATTGATGGATGTTGAAACTGAAGGAATAATTATAAATTCTGTTGGAACCATAAGTTGTGGAGTTAAAAGTAACCGAAATGAAGAACTCTCCATAGTTTTGAGATGTGTAAGATTAATAATATTTTGTGGATGAGTAACTTTATGACCTTCATCAATTACAGAAATGTGAAAACTTTTTGATGATGCAGTATAACTATGTGAAACTGTAATTGCATTTCGAGGTGTAAAAGACGGGTATAGCTTAACCTTTTTTGGTACTGATTTCACAATGTTAGAATGGCTTTTCTTCTCATCAAACTCTTGGACATTTTTTGAAAAAACTTTATCTTCATCCTCTGACTTAGGCACATAAGCCAGTCTTGGAACAAAATATTCTGATTTAGATGGTATGATTGTACATTTGACTAAATTTCTGCAAATAATTAAATAACACCGAGATTTTAACATAAATGCTACATTACACTCTGTTTTTTTACAACACATTCTAATACAAGTGTCCAAATCTGAAACTATTCCTTCATCAAAAAACATGCCTGATTTTAGCCCATTCCTCAATGTTGCACCGTAGATCTTGTAAGCTTTCGAACATGGTTTTGTAAAGTTTTTTGCCACTGCATTATTTTCTTCATCTATTTTTTTATCATTAGTTGGGTTAATGAATATAACAAGTGGTTGTACAGGGTTTCGAACTGGAATTTCGCCATATGTTGTATGTTTTAAATCATGTGCATTGTAATTTATACTTTTACCATGATGAAGTTGTAAATCGTTTTTAACCTCAGCTTCCTTATTTATTTCATCCAATTGTTGTAGTTGCCTTAAAGATGGATTCAATGCTGTTAAATTATAAGTTGGGTGGTAAAACGTCATTGGAAAGTATTCTTTTCCTAATGGTTTTGGCTTTGTTGTTTCGTCATTGTTACGAACTATAAAATCTGATGATGTTTTACTTAAATGTGGTTGACCATTGTTATTGGATTTCATAATTTTATCAGAGGAGAGAATATAACTATCATCATCTGTAACAATAGAAAGTTGTGGCACATCAGTAGTAGTGAATTCTTTGGGTATTTGGAAATGAGTTGGAATGTTATTTTCATTGTGAGGTTTTCTCGATGGTGGACTACTACCTAACATTCCAAACATCGCATCAACTTTTTTCTTATCTCTATATCCATAATGACTTGTTGGTAAATTTTTGAGAATATCATCAGATTTCGGAGAAAAAGTTTCTTGTTTTTCTGGGTGGGAAATTGAATCTGGCGCGACTGTGCCGAAATATCCTGGGTTATGTGATTGAATTGACAGTTTCATTGAGGATTGCTCCTTTCGTTTTTCCGTAGGAATTTCTCCAATTTCTGGTTGCTCTTTATTTTGTTGTTTTTGTTGTTTTAAGTTGTAGTTATCAGACTCTACTGCAAATTCATGATTCATCGATAATAATTTTGATGATGTTTGTTTGATAGTGGTCATTTTTGTTGTGTTTATTTTCTGAAATGATGTATGTTGAAATAATACAGATTGCTTGTTTATCATATGATCCACTTGCATTGTTGCAGTAATAAAACCTTTATTGAAAGAAACAGTTGGATGAATTGTACTTTCTATTCGAAGAACAATAGATGTATTTCTTGAGCGATCTTGGTTCACTGCTGTCATTAAAAAACTCTCTGAATCTTTGAGTTTAATATACTTTGATACACCTGTTATATTTCCAGTGTTCAGATGACTTGTGGTAAAGGATTCCTTATTGTATTTTTGTGTAGTTATTTCATTCAAATGTTTGGTTATAGAAACTGCTCTATTTTTTGTACGAAATGCTGATATTGATATCGTACTTGAAACGTGACTTCCAGGATGTATTTTCTTGGTCGGTAAATAGTTTACTCTTGCTGCCAACCCTGACGAATTTCTATTGGTGGATTGATTAAATGATAACAATAACAACTCAGAGTCTGGTGATGACAAGGAGGATTCGATTTTAAGAAAAGCAATATTTTTTTTATCAATTTCAATCGAAACTTTATTTTGGTAAGATCTTACTATAATGAGATGTGGATTAAAATATGAAATATCAGTTGAAATTGGCCTACAACTATCCTTAGATTTGCATTTAACATTATAGCAATGACTGATGATAACTGCCACATGACACTCTTTCCATTCACAACACAACTTTTTGCAATCGATGATATGTTTAACATTGCGATGTTCCTGGTATTCTCCCGCTCCCCATCCTCCTGCTAGAACTTTGTTTGCTTGAATAATATGCTCCTCGCAGCTTCCATGATTCATTTTTCCATTTTCTGTGGTTTTATATTTGAATCTATCTTCATCAATAACTCGTTTTGCAAGATTTGCATCAGACATATTACCTTCTGTAATTGGTTTTGTTGGTTTCAAAAGACTTTTAAAAAATTCTTCGTCTTCATGTGGTTTTACACTATGGTTTGTCTCCATTAAGTTTGCGGAATGTCTATAATTGATTGAGAAAGTTAAGTTTGTGACCCTGTGAATTGTTGAATTCCTTAACTTTAAAGAATTTTGTGGTTTTGTCATGTCATGATGATTCTTGATTGTTATGAATCTTCTCTCTCCTTTCTTTCCTACATAATTTGTATGACTGTCTGTTACTTCTCCTCTCCTCGATGATTTTGACGGATTTATTTGTTCTATTAAAATCATTGAAGTTAATGTTCCATTTGCAGATACACTTGGTAACACTTGAAGTTTTCTAAGAACATCTTGTACTACTAAATCTGCACTGGACTTCCTTACCGTATCTATTTCATTTTTTTTCTCATTTTTCCCTTTTGCAGATACAATACTAGAGTTTGGGATTTTTAAAATCATTCCCTGAAAAATCCTCAATTTATCGCTACGAGCTGCAAAAGAACTGGAAAGTTTCCATCGCATAGTGCCTTTAGTGGGAGTGATGATTAAACTTTGATTATTGAAACTAATATTCGTATTTTTAATTTGAGCTTTTAGAGCTTGAGAAGAAAATATTTGATTTATGCTACTCGTGTTACTCAAGCTACTCAAATTATTTATTTCGATTGGAAGGGGCATTGCTCTTGATTTGGATGATTTAGATTTTGTGTTTATATCATCTGTACCTAACCTATCAGTTGTTTTGGATAATTCTGATTTATTATCATCTAAAATCGTGAACATAGGCGACGTTTGATTAGCTTTCAATTCAACTTCCGTTTCATTGGAAACTAAATTTGTTTCATTACTAGCTTCGTGCGTTTCATTCGTATTCTGGCCAGTATTAAGTCTTTCTAAAGATGGATGTAGCTGTGATTTTGGTGTAGCACCCAAGTTACTAGACATGAATCGTTCATCTCTCGCAATTTTGATTTCAGCACTCCGGAAAGCAGTTGGAAATGAAGTTCGAGTTCTATTTCCAGTTTTTGTGACATAACTACTCGGTTTCAATTGATCTTTCACCGGTCTTTTTTGTACATTTATCAAAAAATTTAAATTCGTTTCTTTTACACTAGCTGGTACAATTTTTGTAAAGAGTCGCGGAGGCTTAAGTACATGCTCTATTGATTGTTCCGGCTTGTATCTATGCCTTGATTCCATTGTGTTGGTGATATTTTTTGCAATGGATGCTCTCCTAATAGCATTTTCATCTGTGAATAAAAAACTATTATTAGTATTAACATACAGTCTGTTAGCCAAATTTTAAAAGTTCTGAAAAATGATCGGTTGTAATTAAGGATACATGAAACCCTGACAGTAGGGTTTATAAAATACACAATAACTTTATATATATTTTGCTTCAGCACATAAAATAAATATTCTTTAGGTTATCAGCTATGTAATATGAAAGATTTTAGATCGAAGATAAAACTCAAATCATTATTTTCTTACCGGCATCAATTAAGGCTATCCTTATGTAAGCAATCATTGGTCGATATTTTGTAGATGTTTGATCAGTAACGTCACAAGATTCACGTGAACTACACGTGAGTAAAAAACACATTTTTTCCAACATCACACTTATATCACATGTTTCAATATTGCAACATCTTTCGATGCATTCTTCAAAGTCTATAATTTCTCTTTCGTAATGAAATTTTCCAGCTTTTGAACCTCCATATAAAGTTTTATCTTCGAATACCTATATAATATGAATTATTTCAAGAACAAGAGAGACAAAAGGCCAGATTATTTCCAGTATATATCCTTATCATCATGTTTACAATGCTCCTGGTCCTTGTTGGGACGAAAAATGTCATAATAAACGTTATATCTTACACCTAGGAAAATTATTCTGTGCTTATAAACAGCTTCATTTATGTTTGAAAGGTTGAAAGTTTGAAACTTTACAGGTTAGTAGGACTAGCTTTCTACTTTTAAATTTGAATTTTCTCCCATCAAATTATTAATTATTTATCCAAGTAAAACATGAAAATTATACCAGCAGGTAAAAAAAATATCCTTGTGAAATACTAATAGACATTAAAATATAACAGTAATAAGAAACCTAACAATTAAAAATATCTATACATTGCTTACTGTAGAACTTGATATCTTGGTTTTCGATTTAATTTTGAATAGGGTAAGAAAAATAATAAAGACAAATAGCAGCAATCAGAAAAGGGAAACCGGCAACATAAAAGCATGTAGTCCTATACACAGCGCTACATATTTGTTGAATTTTTTAACAGACAAAATAATATAAAAACAAAATGTCTACCTGATATGGCTTGCATATATTTTTTAATTTCTTTGTTGTTGTATTTTTGTTAGCAGATGGATTTAAATGTTCCAAAACATCCAACGGGTCATCGTTATGATCTTCTCTAATATCGAGGTGATTTAGGTTCAATTCCGACTTCGAACGTACTGCGTTTAAAATCATGTTTTCATCCGCAAGCACATCTTTTGAAAAGACAGGTTTTGGTATATCTATATTAAGAAGATCTTTATTATTCAAAAAATGTGGTGGAGTGGTAGTTGTCATTGTTTTGTTTGTTTCGTCGCTTTTAGAACTTTTTATCTCCTTTATATTATTTTCATCTAAATCTCGATCATCATGAGATACGGGTGTATCTAGTTTTCCTAATGTTTTATTTAAAGTCTCATCATCAATCTTTCTTAAAGGATTGTATGGTATACGTAATCTAGTATGTAAAAAAACCAACTTTGGTTTTAAAACTAATGCGTTATGAGCAGGTACCTTTTCACATAAATCTTGACTGTAACAATACACCGAGTAACATGTTTCGTGAATAATAAATGCTAAATCACAGAACATAGAGTCACAACAATGCTGAATGCATTGATCAACATTAGACACTCTTCCATGAGAAATAAATTGACCAGCTTCGTAGCTACCTTTTATAGTGACGTCAGTATAAATTTGACTATGTTTACAAAATGATATTACATCCGGTTCTCCTACCAATGCTGTTGAAGATGATGGCAATATCGATGAAGATGGTTTGTTCAACTCATTTGCCATTGCTTTTCTAACATCAGCTATGTTAACTTTAAACTCGCTGTTGCCTTCAGCTGGAGTAACTGTACATAAGTCCATATTCTCACAAGCTACACTATAACATCTATTATTTATTGCAATAGCAAGATCACAACTTTCATCTCGACAACAAAATTCTATACATTTATCAAAATCATTAGTATTCCCCTTAAAAATAA
The DNA here is from genome assembly GCA_031471325.1 of Catablema vesicarium. Taxonomy (NCBI): domain Eukaryota; kingdom Metazoa; phylum Cnidaria; class Hydrozoa; order Anthoathecata; family Pandeidae; genus Catablema; species Catablema vesicarium. The sequence continues at coordinate 12,863 of JAUELI010147846.1, forward strand.
AGTTTCCTGATTCAGTTCCTCCTTTTAAAGTCACATCCGTTTTAACTTCGGTTGATAAGCAAGTGAGCATGGTATATTGTGTATCATTTTTCTTCTTTAATTGAGGTGAAACTTCTTGATGTTTTGTTGGATCAGCATTTTTTGACTTTGATTTGATTAGCTCAGGACGGACTAACCATTGGTGTTTATTACCAAGGTAAAAATTATTCATTGATTTATTGATTTGTCTTGACAGATGATCAACAAATTGTTTGTCTGGGGTGGAAAAGTTATATTTGAGTATAGTGTTACGAATACGTGGCATGATTTCATCAACTGATATATTTGATAAAATCATTAATTTAGTCAAGTTATTGACAACTTCTTCAAATTTCCGTGCTTGCTTGATGTCTATGTTGCTAGTCCTAAGTTTACCGTTTTCACTTATTGCAGAGGTTTTGTTGACTTTTTGTTGTTCTTTCATTAATTTTCCTGCCATTGTTTGGAGCTGTTTTATCTGAGTGTATATCAAATTAACCATACTTTTCTGTTCCTTGTCTGTCGGCTTCAATTGATTAAAAGTTACTAAATCTCCAATTTCTGAAATATTCTGACCATGAAGGGAGCTAGTATGTATATCTAGTGTACCAGGAATGCTAGTATTAGCAGCAGAAGGTATTGCTAGATAGGATGGCCTGCTCGTGGATGTGGAAGTTATGGTTGGTGTAGTTATTTCTGAAACACTTGTCGTTGTAACTGTTGTAGGTAACAGCAAATTTTCTATTTTTTTCAACATTTTTAGAGATTCAGATGTCTCTGCTGTCGGTTTAGTTTCTGTATGTTTGACTTCTCCTAAAACGGCTTGAATTGGTTGATCTAAAGAAATTAGATGCGTAGTTTTTTGATTCAATACTGCAGGTGATGAAGTAATGTTTAGCTGTGTTTCAGATTTAATTGGTTGATAATATACTTCTTCAGTTTTGACTGGTTGTAACTGTTCTATTTGTATAAAATCTTGATTTTCCTTCACAATTTTGTCATTTACCTTGACTGTAGCTTTATTTTTGCTGAGATTAATTTCCAACTCATTTTTAGGAGACAATTCTCTGTAATTATTTTCTATAAAATTCTGTGTAGGCGCAACCTCGTCGCTTGATCCACTTGCATCAGAAAAATTAACATTGTCATGTTTTAATCCTAGTCCTCTCAGCAGATAATTCTGCAACTTTCTGTTTTTTCTTGCTTTATTTGCTAATCGGTGAAACTTCCATAGTTTTTCTATAAGCTTATCAAGTTCTTTTGATATTTTCGTTTTTGGTTCGTTTTCAATTTCCTTACTTCCATTAACACTTCGTATTTTAACAATTGTTGGCATATAGGTGACATTTGTACTCATTGGGATTGTTTCACACAGTTTTTCATCTTTACATTCCACCAGGTAACAAAAATGTTGGAAGAACATTGCAAAGTTACAACTTCTAACACCACAACATTTTAAAACACAATCTCCTAGATTATGTGTTTTTATAACTGGATGAAATATTCCAGCATATAAACCACCTTTGAATGTTTGGTTAAATAAAGCTGATTGAACTCGACATGTTTTAGGAATGAAGTCTTCATCATTTTCTGTACCAATTGCAGGCAAATTCGTCTTTTTAGCACCTGTTATCGTTACAAGTCTTTTTGGCAATGCATTTTTTCTATCCCCTGTATTTGTTTTTAGAGAATTTAATTTAAATCCATATTTAAACTCTTCCTTACTCTCTTCATTTAAATCTTTTGGTACGTCGTACCCTTCTTTATGCAAGATTTTTGTCAGTGCTTCGTCATCCTTAAAAATGGGAAGTTTGTCGAACATAGCACTATTTTTCAACGGCAAATCGTGAGCTTCGTTTGCTGTATACCATTTGTCATCTTCAGTGATAAAAGTACCATCGGGTAACTTTGTAATCAAATTATCCAATTGTTCTTCTTTTTTCTTGATTTCATTATCAATATCCAATATACTTAGATCATTATCATGCGCTACTAGGCTTATTGGATTGACATTTTGCTCATGCGAATGAAGTTCGTGAAAACTCGAAGGTTCCTGTTTAGAGCGTGGATAAAAGGATTTTAGTTCTTCTTCTTTGTCCTTGATAGCTTTATCCAGGTACGCCATTTCTAGGTGATCATAATTATGGGTCTGCTGCTCTTTATTTTGTTCGTCCGTCTGCTGGTTTGAATTGTGTGTGTTGACAAAATCATGTTCGTCAGTGAGATGTTTATGTTTTTGATGATGGTATAAACCTTCTTCATAATGATAATGATCATTATCATTTTTACCTTCCTCGCCATATTCATTGTATTCGTCATCTGGCTGATCGTCATTGTCATATTGTATGTTGTCCTCATTCATACGCCTATCGTGGCCAATATTATTTTCCCGCATTGAAGAATCGCCGTAGGATTGATGGTTATGCTTATTATCAGGATTAATTTGTAATAATGTTTCACTTTTATTTTTCAGCATTTGATTTTTTGGAGTTAATAAGATTGAAGACTGATTTTTTGCTTGCTTCCTAATATCGAAAATATCTTGCTGTAACAAATCGATTAGCCTTTTTCCAGCGTCAACATACAAATCTGTATTTAGCAATGTTTCTCCGGTACTTGATTTACCAGATGTAACAATTGTATTGGTGGTAGTGATTTTGGGAACAGGAACGGGAGTGGTTGTAAAAAAATTATGTTTTGGTGTCAAGACGTTAAAATAAATTGGTCTTTTGGTCGTTGGATTTGTTAAACTGTTAGTAGTTTGTAAATGTGGTGTTTCTGTTGTTGTGGTAAATAGTTGTTCCAACTTTTTGTTTACAACCTCTGGAACATCACTATCTGTCTTTTGAGAAAAATCCGCAACTAGTTCAACGTTGTGTACTGTCTTATTATGCAGGGTTGCATCTTTAATATCCTTTGACCCATAATTTGACTCATTTCCAACTTCTACACTGTCCGCTTTATTTTGGTACATCTTGATTAATCTTTCAAGATCACTACTAGGACTTGAGCCCCCTTCACTGTTAATTCTAACTGTTTTATCTGTAGGATTTAATGAATAAATTGGATGATCAACATTCACTTTCAAGATCGTTTCTGTTTTTGCAAGTGGACTACCTAAAAGTTTTGTATCAATTAATTCAATATTTCTTGTTTTTGGAATGTCATTTATTACATTCCCTAAAGCTTCTGCTTTTTCATACTCTTTCACATTATTAACCAGATTTTGATCCATTGCTAATTTTGACAATGCTGCCAGATTGCGAACAGTAGAATCAAACTTATCTTTATACCCATCGTGTACTTTAATAGACATGTTGGTTGGATTACCTTGAGATTGTGGTTGTTGAAATGGTTCTTCATCAATCTCTTCATGTATTAATTTATTCGCAAGCATAGTTCCTATTGTCTTACCAGCATCAAAATATTGCTTGATCATATGTGGAGACTGCAGCTTGTCACTGACATCTTTGATATGTGTACTTTTAGTTTCACTTTCCAAGTCTTTCGTGTAAAAATATTGACCACCAGCAAACTCTTTCCTTAGAACATTTTTTTGCGGAATTACAGAAGAGTTAATTATTGCCATTTTAACAGGATTTGATATACTTGATGGTTGAGATGTTACGTTAAAAGATAATGCATTCTGTTTTATAGTGTTATGTTTTGGCTTTGACTGATATTTTTTCTTTTTGGTAGACTTGTTCACCTTTTTTTTAATTTTATTGATGCGTTTAGAATCATGAAATATTGTTTCCTGTTTTGAGAACAATTCTTTACCTGTTTGAGATTCTCTTAAATCTGGGTGTAAAACTTTTGCATTATTTTCTAAACGTAAATAAGTAATTTCTTCAGGACTTATGCTGGAGCTAAGTAAAGTATTATAATCAGCACTATCCGTCGGTAGTCCTTTGTATTGTGGACTTATCTCCGCTGAAGGTAAGTGCAGTAATTGTTGAAGATATTTTTCTTTGTTTATTACCATAGAGTTTGCATGCTGTACCGGTGAATCTTGCTTTTCTGGTTGAACTAAATGAACTGCACTTGTCGGTTTTAAATCTTCAAGTGGCGTAATTTCAATAAATGAATGGTTTGGATAAATTAGAAAAGGATTTTGACTTGAATTATCTACGATAGATGAAATTGTAACTGCACTTGTCACTTTAGTAGGATTAAATTCTATAATCTTTTGAGTAGATGGATTCGTTTTATTCGTGGCATAAGTTGGTTGTAAAAGATTCTTACTTCTTGACGCTGGAGAAATTTTATTTTTATCAGATGCAACATGAATAGGTGAAGTTTTTTCTTTTAAACTGCTGGTACGGAGTTTTTTTTGTGGTTGTGCAGATAATAATCGATTTTGTTCCTCCTGTATGTGTTTGCTAGAAGATTTTGTTGTTTTTTCTTTATGTAAAGGCTGAAAGTAATATTTTTCTGTAGATGATGCTTTATGAAATCTTACTGTTTCTTTATTCTTGTTTAATTTTTTCGTTGTTGCATGCAGCGGTGGCTCAATTGTTGTTATTTTTATCAATTCAGTTGAATCGTGTTTACGATTATTTGTATTTTGGATGGAGTGAATTTGCGAGGGTATCTTTCTGACAGGTGTTTGAACAAATGCAATAGGATCCGTAGAATTTACAATAATGCGTGAATCTTGTTGAACTGCACTTTTATTTGAAATATTTGATGATCCATCTTCACCTCCAGAAGATATCCCCGTGTTTCTTGATACTGGCGATAGTGGATGATCTGACAAAATTTGTGGAAGTACAAAGTTTTTTGAGGTTTTGTTTGCTCTTAATACTAGTGGAATTGATTTGTTGACGTATTGTTTGTCTTCTTTAATTATATGTTCTTCCCTTGTTTTTCCACCTGTAATATTTGATGAACTACTAGAACTGCTACTATTTTTATTTATTAAGGAAAATTCGGCGTCATCTATTTTTCCAGTATGAATCGCTAAATTGATATCAGGATTAAGAAATTTGGTTGAAGTTTCAAGTTTTTGGGAGATTGTTTTAAAAATTGGCTCGTTTATTGTTGCAGGTGCATCATACTCGACTTCGTCTGCACTCCCACTGGCGTGATATGTATCAAAACATTCTTCGTCTTTTTCCTTGCATTTATATACGTCATACTTATTTTGAGAAGATGTATCTTTTCTACTAGCATTATTTACGTTCAATGTACTATTAAGTGTGGTCTCTCGCGCCTTTAAGATAAGATGTAAAAACTCCTTTGCCTTGTTGATTTTTGCATCGATGGATAAATCTTCAATTTGTGTTAAGGAAAGTTTTGGTGTTATTAGTGAAACATTCTTGTCATTCTCATGCATTTCATTAAGAATCTTACCAAGCTTGTTTGTAAAATCGTCGATTTCATTGCTTCTAGAGTGGTTTTCTTTCTTTCTTTTCTTTTCTGTAATAAAACGACTACCTGCTCTCATTGATGAATCAGCTTCCATTGTTTCATCTGATTTTTCAGAATTTTCTTTCATAGTCATTATATTAGCCTTAAAATGATTCTTAGAGTTTCGATCGAGCTTAGAAAAGGAGTTTAGGTATTTGTCAATGACCTTTTCTTTACCTTTTTGTAAGTTATCTTTCATGAATGAGCTTTTAGATGACTTCCCTTCCCTTTTTAAAGACGGATTCATCTCTGATTTAGGTTCTTCATTGAAGCTATTCTTGTAATAACCTGAATTATGGTTTCCAGTCAGTTTTAATCCTAGATTCAAATAAGGTTTTTCATGTTTTTCTAATATTTGTTCATAATTTTCACCTTTTAATGCTTTATTGAGATCATTCCCTGTCATTATTATATCTGTGTCGTCATTTGTCGGATACAAACTGATATCACTATTTTGTTGCTCTTGAGCCTGATTTTGCTCACTATTTGTATTTTCTGCATCATTATAACCTTGATCTGAATACCTGGGTTGTTCACTTGCTTCATTTTGTAAAATATTTTCCTCTTCCCTATTCCGGTTTAAAGATATCGAAACGGGTTTGTTTTTTCTGTTTTGCTTATCAAGTAATGTATGATGAGATTGGGATTGTGAGTCATCACTGCCACGTTCATTTTCAAGATGTGTGTTATCCTTTTGTTTCAACAATGGTATCATTACATTATTTAACACTGTGTTGTATTGTTCTGGTAATAGTGGTATAATTTTATCATCAACCTGTATACCGGAACGATTTAAATGCGATAAATTGTTGAAGTCCTTGCTACTTGATGACTGTTGAGCAGTTTTCTCGTGAAATGGAACTTTTTGTTCAATTCTTGCATGCGATTGTAACATATTAGTGTTCGGATAGAATTCAAAAGTATCCCTGTTGTTATCTTCATCTATTTGTAGTTCTTTTTCAGCCATTTTTTTTATGTTCAATTTTACGGTGTTAGAATCCTGTTCAGAGACTTGATCTGTAGAAAGATTCCCAGACATATAACCAAGCCATTGATTTTCAGGTTTGTTAGTTATTTCAAATTGTTTTTTTGTTGGATTCTCAATAACAACTGGCTTTTTGGTGTAATTCTTCCTGAAGTATTTTTTCGGTGATTCTTCGTGTAAAGTATTTTCAATGAATAATTTTGTTTTACCCCATTTCCTAACTAAATTTTTAGGTAGTTTTTGTTTTTTCTTCGATAGTGCCGATGTTGTGTTGTACAATTTTAAAACAGCTTTTAAAAACCGTTGTTTAAATGTAGGTACTTTTGTGGTTGACTGCAATTGTTTTGATTTTAATTTGTAATTTGTAATCATATTTGAAATGGGTTTACTTTCCTGATTGTTACTCAAATTCGATTTCAAGGCCTGGAAGATAATTTTGTTGTTAAGAAATGTTCTTCGATGACTAGTCTCTTTGTTAAGTTTTAAATTATTTTTGTTATCAACATATTCCGATTTATCAACATTCATGTGGTTTTGATTTTCTTTCTTTGTCAAGGCCTTTTTAATGTCTTCTGGTAAATGTTCAATTTCATGAAGTTGTATTTTCCTGCTCATTGAAGTAGAATTCTCACTTATGTTAAATTCTGGAGCGTTTAATGACATCTGCTTAGGAGGTGGTTTTTGTTTTTCTCTCTTCATGACAGTACTTTGTGTGGGCTCAGTAAAATATTTCTTTGAGTTTGATTCACTTTTGTATTTTGATTTGCCATGATGAGACTGTTTTAATTTTGCAAGCGTCGTCTCAACCTCACGAAGAAATGACATTTTTTTATTTTCTGATGTTCTATTTACGATATTATCTGCAGATTTTAAATCGTTTTCCGTTTTGTATTTCTCTGTATATTGCTTTTTAAGTACTGGTAATGATTTATTCGAAATGTTGACAGTTTTTTCCTCAATCTTTCTCGTCTGCGCTTGCATGGTCTCAGGTTTGTAGTAGGGATGTTTGTTTTTACTTTGAAACTTCTCTACTGGTAAATGACTTAATCCATGGCTTTCTGTGGAATGAATGTGTTTTGCCAATGGAATTACTTTTCTGCTTAGAGATCGAACTTTTTTTTCTATCTCATGAAGTCTATCTAGTTTCTTATTTACTTGAACATGTTCAAAGTTTTTGAGTTCTTGTTTATATTTGCTTTCCTTTATGTTTGTAAGCAGGAATGGTTTCGTGCTGTGTGATATATGTTTGACTCCTTCAGGATTTTCTAACATTCTGCTAGTAATAGCATCATTATATATTTTCTTATTTTCCATTATTACCGTCTTGAAATTTTTAATCTTTTTTGTCTGATCGTTTTGGTCTGATTCTTTCAGTGAAACATTCTTTCTCTCTTTCGTAGTTTTCTTTTCAAGGGTTAGTACATACTTTTTCAAGTCATTTAAATGGTTTAATAAACGCTGATTTTTGTCAGAATCAACTTTGGACTCGATGACATCCGATATATCCGCCATACCGCCATCACGATGATATTTTGACATTTTAACTGGGTCAATTTTGGGGGGGGACTGATTTTGTTGCACCTGTTGCACCGCAACATTTTTCTCTTTTTGATAGTGAGGCTTCACTTGATAGATCGCTTTTGTTTCTTCGGGGTTATTGCTTATTTCATTTATAGTTGTGTTACTTAGTAAGTTTGATTGTGTTGCGCTGTTGTAACTGTTAACTTTATTGTAATATGTTTTATTGTTGTGTGCTTTCTTATGATGTTTAGGATGTTTTACATTCGAAAGATAATTATTCAGAAAATTCAATGTTGCATTCCAACGAGAGAATTTTGTTTCTTTTCCAGATTTGGTATTTTCTTTCTGGCCAGATTGTTGCTTTATTCGTTTTATGTTAGGTTTCAAATCATGTATCTTATTTTTTTCTCTATTAAGTACTTGATTTTTAAAATATAAAGTATGATTATATCGGGTCGATTTTGGTAATGCGGTAAAATCTGTATTTAATAATCGAGTTTCAGCTACTGATTTTGTTTGTTGTTCTACCCATGCTTTGATATGATTTTTCACAGTTTTATGATGAATATAGTTTTGCTGATCATTTTGCTCAACATCATCAATGTTTCTTTCGGTGGGCTGGAATGATGATCCGTTGTTATAGGTAGTTTCATTCGATATTCTAAAACTAAATGTTTGACGATCTGTTTCTATTGAGTTATTTTTTTGGTTTGGATTATCAAGATTAGTGATATCAAGTTCTTCCCATACTCCAGTGACTGGTAACGTTTTCTTCTTGGTAAATGAAACTTCATTATCATTTTTATCAAGACTACTAATATCAATTTCTTTCCATAATTTTTTGTTGTAAAATTGTTTTGATAGATTCTTAGCTTGCAGATGCGAAACATTGAATAAATTACTCACATCGTCATCTTTAATAATCGCTTCAGGATAACCAACGATGTTTTCACTAGGTTCGTTAATTACATGTGAATTTTCAGCATGGTTACTAAACGTTACTAACCTCGGCTTTGAAACAATGGTATCACCTTCGGAATTTAAATTTGCATTGTCTGAAGAATTCAACACTTGACTTAGTATTTCTTTGGCATTGTCTAGCCTCGATAACATATTAGTAATAGTGGATTTTGAAACCTGGACTTTCGGCTTTCTGTGATAATTGCTGTTGCCAAGGTTATGATTGACGAGTTTAGAGTCAACATTTTGTGGAGAAATATGTTTGAATAGCGAAGAATTTCGTAAGCCAAAGAGGTCACGAAACGTTGTGGCTATTGTATTGTGTGAAGAGTTAATTTCACTCTCAGTACTAGGAAACCGCAAATTGTATCCCTTTTTGAGTTTACTGGTCATTGAAGGAGTAGTGCGTGCGACGTTTATTATAGAATGATGTGTAAAAGGCATTTGTTTGTTTTCTTCCTCACCTATATCAATTGGTATCCAATGATTGAATTTTTTCTTGCTCAATTTTTCGGGATCGTGGATAATATATTTCCTTCCCTCGGATTTTAATTCAGCCAATCTTTCCGTTGTGATCTCTTCTATCTTATTTTTATCACTGTCACGATGTTGCTGATCTTCATTACTATCACTGTCA
>JAUELI010147847.1:0-19157 GCA_031471325.1 Catablema vesicarium
TGTTATACTAACTCAAAAAACCATATGAAAACTTTTCACCTCTCAGGTGGTACCTAGCTCCAATATTACCTGGTCTACTCGCAGTTGCATCTAAAGACATTCAGAAGTTCTCTGCTGAACTTTGTGCCAACTTTGTTTTTACAAAAACTAAACCATCGAGAGATTTATATTATTCTAATATTTAAACCCGTTAATCATTTACCTGATCAGTCATGATAGGTGTCATCCCTCTATTGTCCAATTTCCAACCTCATTCCAATGGATTGATATTGTCTTCCATCAGTGATTTATTCCATTGTTGCACTTGTAAAAAACTCTCAGGCTGTGAAACCATGCTGATCTTTCAGTGGGTGGAAGTTTTGAGGGGAGGATTCTCCAAGCAACAGCTACTATTTTCATGTATGCATTGTACCTTTAGATCTGTCAGAGTGCCATTGTCTTTTCCATTAAACAACAAGATGAACAAATCGATGCGCGCACAACGAATCTCATCTTGGGTACTCAAATAATTCGAAATAATATCACAAAATCGTCGCATTGTTTTGCTTTTTTTTACCAGACAAAGAATGAACCTTTGCCTTTATCGTGAATACCAGATGTAGTGTCACAGCCTCCAAAAGCATGGATAAGCAACAGATATGGTGTGATGTTGGAGCTTTCTATCAATTTATTTGTCTTGTTGTTTAATGTAAAAGACAATGACACTTTGACAGATATATGGTATATACAATGTATACATGAAAATAGTAGTTGTCACTTACAGAATCCTCCCCTCAAAACTTCCACCCACTGAAAGATCAGCCTGAGAGTTTTTTACGAGTGCAACAATGGAGTAAATCACTGATGGAACACAATATCAATCCATAGGAATAAGACTGGAAATTGGAAAATGGAGGGATGACACCTATCATGACTGATCAGGTAAATGGTTTTAACGGTTTTGAATATTGTAATACTATAAATCTCTCAATGGTTTACTTTTTATAAAATCAAAGTTCAACAGAGTTCAGCGTTTTTGAATTTCAAATATTCTATTGGAATTTTTTACAGGACGTTGCACCTGGAGAAAGAACTTCTGAATCTCATTAGATGCAACTGCAAATTGGTTTTCAAGAATCATGTGGACCAAACCTTTGTTTGTGTAAACAAAATTGTATCACATGTGTCTCTGCGTGTGGTGATTGTAGAGGAGTGGGATGCAATAATAGCAACCCAGATAATCATGACAAAAGCTCTGATGAATCCGATGGCGACGGCAACATTTTCGAAAAACATTTGGACAAAAACCTGTATTGACAATCCATGTATCCGACATTATTTACCTAATTTTGTGTTTTTATGTCAAATTTTATTGAAATTTTAGATTTTTTCATCATTTAAACCTCTGGTTCAGACTTAAAACATCAACTGTTAGCTTCAAAAATTACTTAAAAAGCAGGAGGAATAATGTAAAACATATCTTGAAAAATAACAGCTCAAATCTTCCTAATAAAGTACCAGAAAATGACAAAAATAAGGCATAAAATTACCAAAAATAACTTTTTTACCCCCGGATTGAAGTAAAAATGCCATCTCAAACTATCCAAATTGACTCCAAACCTAGAAAACAGTAATATATACGAAGTTTAGCTAGAATTTTGTCATATTGCACGATTTGGGAAATGTTCTGACCAAACATTGTCAAAAAATCGACCATTTTCAGTCATTATGCACCCCCTGAATATAATTTTAACTCCAAATTAACTCCAAACCTAGAAAACTGTAATATATGAAGAGTTCAGCAAGAATTTCGCCACATTGCACGATTTGAGAAATGTTATGACCAAAAAATAGTCAAAATTGACTAAAAATACACCGTTTTCAATCAATAGGGACCCCCTGAAAATATATAATCTATACCTAACCTCGAAATATCAAACAGAATTATCAAGTTGGTTGTAAATCTTAGATATTTCACTTTTAAAATGTGTACTGATTTTAAACTCGCTATGGGACCCCTCTCTATTTTGCAAGTTTGCCTTTTTAGGACCTAACTTTGGCATTAAATTGTGAAAAATGCTCAAGGGCTGTATTGGTGGGGTTTTAGGCCAGTAAAATATAGGTATGACAGAGACTTTTTAGCCCTATTCCAGCTTTGGACGAATTACTCTCCACTTTGATATTTTTATGCCTGTATTTACTGGACTAGTTCTAGTGATTAAAAAACTTAATTTCAAGAAAGAATGTTCACCATTATTTATTTACCAAGTATATTAAGAAGTGAGATCTTTTTATTTTTTATAAAAATCAAAACCATTATCGTTAATCGTCAGTGAAGATGAATTGAAGTTTTTTTCAAATCAACTACATAAATATTTAGAACAAGAATACACAAATTTGGCGTTGCAAAGTATTTGTACAGTAAACAAATAATTTGTGTAAATTGTATATACTCCAAAAATTTGAGAAACAACTATTACATCTACAACTTTATGGATAATTTATAACATGAACAAATTTTTGAACATTCTATCTGAATTAAAGTATGTTGCACGATAATACAACTTTTCTTTTGTTCATCTATTAAATACAAGACGCTGGATATAATGGAATCTTCTTCTTCATACTTGGAAGCTGTTAAATAATTACTGCCATGAATTTATTACAAAAATATATTTGGGTAAACTAAAGTACATTACCGTTATGTTTATGACAAGAAGAAAGATTACTAAGATTTGCAATCTATACATATATTTGCACCTTAGTTTGTGTGATTTTCTTCATTATTTTCTGGTACATACTTTTTTGAAAACAATTATTTATTTTTTGATTTTGGAGTGTGAAATGTTAATATGCTGTTTATGCATGGACTTGTCAATCTAAGTGCAGCATTTTATGTGAATATATAATTACTATTATATTGAAACGAGTTTGCTAAATCCTGTGCTCTCCGTGCTATCGTGCCTACGTTTTACCCTTAGGGAAAAAAAGAAAGCGAAAGAAAATTTAAGATAAAAATGTTCTTAGGGGAAGTAAACACATTTTTGTAAAACAATAATTTATGTTGCTTTAACGTAAGGGAAACAGAGATACTATCTTTGAGCATTAAAAACTCCCATATATTTTGACAATTTTATGATAAAAGTATATATATTTTTAACAGCGGAAAATGGTCTTTCTAATGAAGCAGAGATTATTTGAAAATTATTTTTTCATTCAAACTGCATTTGAATAAGCATGCATCCGTCTAACAAAGGTTGCCTCAGAATTCCGTTTAATCGTTTCATTCAAATTTTTTAAGGGATAGAACTTTAAAAAACTAACTTTTTACGTTTTAATAAAATAATTGAGGCAAACTTATTTAGTTGGGTGTCTCACCTTCCAAATTATGTTTTTAGTTTTATGTCGTTAATTGTTGTCAAAAGTCGTAAATAATCCTTCTAAGAAGCAGCACCGTTTTCTCAGAAATAAAAGAAATATACGGTTGATCGCTTTTATTGTATTCTATTACAAACAACCTGTAGTTTGTAAACAATCTGTAGAATATTTATCATATAAAAGTATCAACAGTGAAGCTGAAATTAGTAAAATAAAAAATGAGAACAAAAAGCAACTTCGGCTGAAATCATTTTTAAAATCTTAAGCACACAAAATGAACAAATTCAGGCTCAAGTCTCTGGAAAAATAAGAACATTGAGAAATTTCCCTGGTTCTTATAATAAAAAAATAAGTATAAAACTAAATAATATATTCAAGCTTTACACTTATTTGTTTATTATTTTATTCCACAAAAGAGTGACTTCCGTTTTCTTTAATTTCTCAAAAAACAAACAACGCACACAGGGCCTAGTTTTGTCATCAGTATCGCATCTGCCAAATTTGCAGCCTGAATCCGTATGAAAAGTAACCTATGAGAAGTACTTCAAATATTTCAGAGTGAAAATTCATTGCCCTAGAACAGTTTTGATTTTGAAGGAGAGCAGGAAAAAGAAAAAGTATTTAACTGACATTTGTATGGTGAGTACAAGATAATACTAGTCTACACTAAGAGTTTATGTGCACATAAACAAAAACGAAGCACCTGACGAAAACTTTGAAGGTGGTGGAACGGAATCAAAAATAAAGGGTTTTGTGACATTTTTACCTAGTAACAAACAAATAAGAATTGAATAGCAATTGTATGGGTTAAGTTAAGTTAATTGTGTAGAAATTCTAGATAATTCAGCATTTATATCTAGAAAGAACGAGGTTTTGTGGGTTACTAGTTTTCATTTTATAAGGCTTTTACTCAGGTGTAAATTGTGGGTTACAATGCCTTGCGGGTTCATTTTTTTAAAGATTCACTGTTCCAGATTGGGTTTAGGTAACAAGTCAGTTTCTTTTGGAGCTTGTTGAACCAAGTTTGAATTTTCATATCCAGATTAATTTCGTGGATTACTTTATGTAATTAGGACTATTTTTAAGGATTACATTCTTAAAAGAATTAGAGAATGATGAGCACTAGGAATTTTATTAACAAAGTGTAACCCCCAATAATAAACCAAATTCAAAATCTAAATGTTTTTATGAAATTACATTTAATTGAGAATGCTATTATGCTGAAAATAAAATTGTGGGCTACAAAAAATCATAATATATCTTCAAGTGATTAAATGCAAAATGTAACCCCCCTACCTCCCCCCCCCCCCCCCTCAAAAAAAAAAAAAGCACTGAAAACTCTGGAATATTCCCCATCTAATCATATACAGTAAAAAATATGATATTAAAGAAAATGTTCCAGCATGTTGCATTATTTTGACTTGTTTTTAATCAAAGTTAAGGTTAATTTATAGGCGGTAACCCCCCAAATAATACCTAATTGCCAACTACTACACGAACTCAAACTACTACAGTTTTGGGTACTAACATGTTCTACCAGATTCTAGAATTTTATCAAAATTGGAAAATGTAACGAAATGTAAAGACTAAAAAATAAAAAAATAAAAAAATGGCACACTTTACCCTATTTTCATTTCTTCCCATTCTTCAAGTAAATTAAATACATATTAACACCGGGACGCTTCTTATTACGTCTAATAACAACGCGTTTATTTGTAAAAGTAAGGAAACAGTTAAATTTACTTTAAATCTTCTTTTTATACGAATTTACTTGTATTAAAATTGATAAACTAAATCTACCTGCAATAAAAAGGCTCAAGATAAAAATCGCACAGGATAAAAAAAGGTATGGGATAAAGAAAGGCACCGGTTTAAAAGGCACATGATAAAAAGGTGCACAGTAGCACTAGATAAAAAAGGCACAAGATAAAGAGAGGCACGGGGGCACAGGATGTAAAAAAGCACGGGGGCACAGGTTAAAAAAGGCACCGGAGGATGAGGGCACAGGCAAGAAGAAGGAAAAAAAATTTATCACTGAAATAATCCCCCCCCTCTACATTTTTTTTGCAAAAACTTTTTCCTTTTGTGACTTTTAGTTGTTTCCATTATTGAACATATTTTCAGAAAATTTTAGTCATTTGTGAAGGAAATTACAAAATATTCAAAAATTTACACCGAAAATACATTACAAATCAAATTAATAACTAAAACCTCCTTATTTATTTGCTGTAAGAACAAAAAAGTACAAAAAAGTATTAAAAAAATAATACGTGTCAAAAAAAGTTGACTTCAGTAGTGAGAGATTTAAAATCTTCCAGAGATTGAAAAACATTTTCATTTGAACAAAGTTGGAAAAAAGTATTCATATTCCACTGAAAGAAGCCAAAAATAAAACCAGTACAATGTTCCCAAACATTCGTCTTCTTGCCTCTTGGTAAGCTAGCTGCACTGAGAATAAAAAATAAACAACAACCGCCTTGTTCCATAATGTAGAAAAAAATAATGGTCCCCGGAAAACGCTAACTGGAAAGAGGAGTATTAATAAAGTTGTGTATCCTTATTTTTTCATTCGCCTAGAGTTACTCTGTATTCTATAAATTATATTCTTATAGGGTGAAGAATAACTTTGTCTCACAAACAAATCTTGTTTTTGCAATTGCTAACCCTCAAATTATTTTATACCATCTATTGTGATCAAAAACAGTAAAATTATACTTAAAATATAAAAACTACTAACCTGTACCAATTAGTTAACATCATCATCATATACAAAGAAGCCAAAAAGAAAGTGAAATGGAAGAACGAGTAATTGTAAGCAACTTGGTTTGATTCATCATCATATACTTTCTGTCCCTTCTGATATTCAACATCCTGCATTAAAATAAAAGTAATAAAATTTTAATATAATTGAAAGGATAAAAAATATGCAGGTACTCCGCATAATGTTAATGTTAAAAAACACCTCCAGCATTAAAGGAGAACTAACGACAGCATATCAAGTTGATCTAAAACATTTCATTATAGTCTGAAATAACTCAATGTAAATTTTTTTCATATAAAATTGCCTAATTCGGAAGATATAGCCTAAAAAGGATCATTACGTCATCGCTAGAATTACTCATTTTGTGAGTGATCCTGTTCGTTAATAAATTATCTATGACGCGTTTTCGCGCAGCTTCATAAACAAAATATAAGAAATCGCAGGCTGAAACTGTACATAGTCAGTAAAAACAAGCAAAACAAAAATATAATTTTGTACATAACTGAACATCTAAAGTTTAAGATGGTATTTAATCTGCTCTTTTATCATCTGATCTGATCCTTCGCAGTCTTCGTTCATTTCTTTGTATAAATTTTCAGAGGCTAGTATTTCGATAAACTTTACATCGCCCAAAAAGAATATTTTCTCACTATATACATGCCATGGATACCTCAATGCTATCTACAATAATTTTGCTAGTCGATAAATCAAAAGTGTCCTACTATTATATTTGTACACTTTCTCTCTTCATAAACAAAATGTAAGTTGTGTTTTCAATTAAGTCACGTCTTTCATTTTTTAATAACAAACTTGTTCTGTTCTGTATAAAAAAATAATATGACAATAAAAATTAAAACAATATAAGATCACAAGATCACAGGTTTCACTCTTGCTTTAAACTGAACTTCAGGATACATCGGAAAGACTGTTGCTTGTTGACATTTTTATGTTCACTGCTGCTTGTTGACATTCTTATGTACGCGAAAATACGTCACAAATTTAGTTCTCTGGAATAAACCGTGCAACTGACGTTAGATTGATTGGAGCAAATCAAGGGCTCGTTTTAGGGGTTTATAATTGAAATTTGGGAATTTTTTTTTGTTTTCGATCCTTTGATGATAATTCTATATTTTGCATAAAAAAATATGACCCTTTTTTCCATTCGTTAGTTCTTCTTTAAATTTATCTGACCCAAGTCCCTAAAAGCTTGGAAAGTCTTCTTTACAAGTTTTTATTAAAGACAAGTGCTATAATTATCTTAATATGGAAGTGTAAGAATTGAACCCCAACTAAGGTTATTCAGAAGAGTCAACTTTCCAAAGAATTCATAATCGCATAGTCAGGCAACTTAATAAAATTTATTGATTTTTTTTCTTCCTGTAAAACTGCTTAATTGTAATCACTGTATTTTGAAGTGCATAGTAGTAATTTCCAGTTAAATATAAGTCAATATTTTGATAAATTTCTGTAATAAGAGCTAGGATTTATTCCTGACTATACACCTACCCGTCCTGCCTTGTCATTCAACAAGCAAAAAGGAACATTCCCATAGAGAAACTAAAGAGCTAACAATATCATTACGCTTTCTAGTGGCAAGGCATTTTTCTGCTTGCAACCTCTTAATTTACTTATGCCCCTGTTAAATAGATTTAATCACCAATCCACTATGAATTCAAATAAAATGCAATGCATGAACAAACTTATTGGTAAGTATAAGAATTTTGTGGAAATTATTTATTGTTTACGTGGGAATCAGTTTCAAAATGTTAGATTAATTAATTAACTTGTACCAGCTTTGTGAAGGATGTTTCTAAAGTTACCAAAGCAAATTATTATTAAGACAAAAACAATTTAAATACTTCATTTTCTTCATCTAACAATACATTTTCCATGCTGTCTGATTGTATTGAGAGTGAATTTGTTCCACTTGTTTTGATGCATGAGTATACAACTGTAACAAACAACATGATGGCTGACAGCACTGTTTGTACATCAAATCCAGGAGCGATACTAGCAGATTTTAAAAAACTACCACCTGCATTAAAAACATAATGATTCAGCAATTGTAGTAAACAATTATACATTGAAAAATTGAGTTTTTCACACTATTGTATCGACTTAAGTATGGACAAAACGCAATCGATTGGAATAAATTTATTCATATAGCGCATCTAGGATGGTGGTAAAAGAAGGAGATACAACTGTGTTTGTTTACAAATTTGAATAAATAAAACAGACGCTCCTTGCGCAGTTCACTTGAATTTACACTTGTATCGAGTAACAATAATTATCTCTGCTTGAAATAACAACAAACTTTAATGTAAAAATCCATTTAAAAACTGTCAAAACTTCTACAACTATAGCCAACATTTTGTGAAACAGTACAGTAGAAGTATGTACTGAATCATTAAAAAAGCCCAACCCCTAGCCTAGGAAAAGTCGCCTTTAAAGTATATTCAATAAATTTAGAACCTTTTTCACCTAACAGTAAAAATCAACTTTATTTTCATCTGAAAAAAAAGCAGGCGAAATTTTCATTTTGACCCGAATTTTGTCACAAATGCAAAGTTAGCTTTCATTTTACTCAAAGATTAAGCAGAAAAAGACCAGATTCGCTCAAATGTACTCTATATAGTTATTCAATTTCTAATTGTCCAGGTCGTTTTAGCTAAAAATGAAATTCATTTTCATGATTTTCACTGTAAGTGAAAAAGGTCCTTAAAGTTATTGAATATACTATGAAAACAACATTTTACTGACTCATGACAAAATTAATATTTTGATTATAATGCTATAACATAATTTGACATTTCTTTGTTTTAATCTTGAGTCAGATTTCTTAATGTTCTTTTCATTGTTAGATGTATACCCAGGTTTAAATCTTCTTTGAAAAAGCGCTCGTATCTATAGTAAGTATTTTTTCATTCAAATAAATGGTGCTTCCTGCATAGAAGTATAATTTTATCTGATGAATCATTAGGATGGTATCTTTTATCCCGAGTAAATGAATTAGGAACAGTTTTCTGATATATAATTTGGATAATCAATGAAGTATTAACTATTTTTTTAATATTATCAAATAACTGTATTTCCTTGGGTGGGTAAACCATTCATATGCAAAATGTAAAATCAGGTGCTCGGCCGGTGTGTATAGAATCGTTTCCAGTAATTAATTTGCAATCTTTATTCAACTACTAATTTTTCTGGGTTTACATGTGATATTTCAGGAAATCTTTGTGGTAGGCATTTTTGTAATTTTGTGCGGCCTGAGGCTAAAATATTTTTTTGTTCTTTTTTACTCTTGTATACATGATGTATTTTTATGAAAACTCTATAATGATGATGATTCAACTACTGTTTTAAAGATTTTCATGCTAAAATATGTGATTGGTTGGAAAATGACAGCGCTTTTTATCTTCTTTGAAAGAATTATAATGGTGGAAACTCAAGTGTGTTAAAAAACACATTTATTTCACTGATCTTTATGATGTATCAAATGGTGTGTTTATCCCACAGAAAGTTTACAACATTAAATACCAAGAAGCAAATACCATCAAACCAGCTGGAGTATTGGTCATTATATCACCTAAATACCACATCCACCATCAATCATAATAAAATGCTGGATCTAAGACTAGGCTATGGCTAGGATAAGTGATGCGCTAAAAACAATCTGCAATTGAATAAAATTTAACAGTACATTATGAGATTAGTAAGAAGCTTTTTTTTAAAGACAGCAGAAAATGTAGACCAAGTCACTACAACTGGTAAAGGGACATTCCATGGCACTAACGTCTATGATGACAGACTGGTTGTATCAGTTTCTGCTCACATGCAAGATTTAGGGATATTGCAATAAGAATAAAATACTTTGTCAAATATGTATCACTCTGTTCCTGGTATAAACAAAAATAGCATCTTGATGAATCATCAAAGGAATTAGACTTGCTTGATTTATTACTTACAGTACTGAAAGAGCTCTTTTTCAAAGAAGTTTTTATTCAAACCTGGTTATAACAAAATATTAGTTTTACAAGCTGGTCTGGAAAATACACAAAAATCAATAGAATTACTAAAGCTGTATTTCCTTTATTTTCCATCCTCCCAGAGCGCATTATTGTCCATATGGATAAATTGTCAAGATACATACAATTGAATGGCATTGAAACTTTGAGTTGAGTCTTTGAGCAGACTAGTATATTATTATTGACTCCAGCCTGGTCAAACGCAATCGATCGGAATAAATTTAGTGATATAGCGCATGTCTATATGGATAAATTGACAAGATAAAATGTTACTACCAGGTACCATTTTTGCAATTCGATCCAAAAAAGTGTGAAGTGGGAAATTTAAATCACATAATGGTTTCCAATACCTTATTTTAATTACCCCCTATGATGGGAGAAGTATCTTGTATAAACGTAGCCATATGCAGAATATGTTAGACAACATTATGTTCAATGATGATTAACATTTTTGAGATTATAATTTGATAAATTACAGGCATTTTAAAACAAGCAAATCTCTTATAGACTAGTACAACCTTATTCGGAAAAATTACCATTATATACATTTCTACGAAACATATATTTTTAAAAAATTAGAACATATTAGTTATTAGAAATTGTAAATTGATTATAAAAATGTCTTGCAATATTTTAAAATTTCTACATGCGAGGTTATAAATGAGGGTTAATGTTTGTTTCAATCAAGTATTATATTTTATGTCAGAGTATTCATATTAGAAAACTGCCATATCAACCGCATTTTTTAGACTGCAGACTAATTCTTAGCCATTGTAACAAAATCAGATTCTTTGTATAAAATGTGAGTGTGCTAAATTGTGTGCTTCAAAGTGCCCTAGTGCTTTTTTTTTTGAGTGACAATTTTAAAAAATTTTGCAACAAAAAAAACAAGGTTCATCTTTTTGTAAACAATGATGGAGTGTATGTTGGGTTTATAGTTAGCTCGAAATTAACAGTTTTTCAAAGTCACCTGATTAAAATTTTTATGTCACTAGTGCAAGATGTTTCTGAGTTTTAGCTAACTCAGCAAATGCTTATTATTAAGTGTTTCAAAGTGTAACATTGTCTACCTATGTATCATTTAAATGGTTTAAGATTGATTGAGGTGTTCGTTATCTTTAGGGCTTTATTCTTTTGTGATGATGAATGGAACGTTTCTTTTTACTAACATTGAAGCTAATCCAATGGAACCACAATTTTTTGTAAATTAATAAATTTAATTTTCCCAAGAAATTAACAAGAACCAAAGTCAGATATTAAAGATATTAAAGCTAAATAATACCTGGGTTACAAACTTTATCAGGTTCATTACTCATAGCAGACCATGTCAGATACATTGAATAAGCAGCGATAAAAGATGCTTGCAACAGACCAGATCTAGACTGATGTTCTCTTATGAGTGGATGGATGGACATTAAAGATACCATAATACTTAATATCAAGTTGAAACTGATAAAAAACTTGTTCAAACTGCAACCATGTTTCTAAATGAACAAAAAAGTATTACCAATACAGCTGCTGCATTACAAAATTACTCTCTGGTAACATTAGAGAATTTCAAAAATAGTAAAATAAAACATTGTTCATAGAAAGGCTTCGAAAAAAAAGCTAAGCTAATCTTACATACTAGTAAAGATATGTACTGTAGTAATATCTGTTATGATACAGAAATAAACCAAAATTAGAACAGGAGGAAGAAAGAGAGGTAGATAGATACGTTTTTCAATAATAATAAAACCAACCGACGGATTGGAAGTTCGGCGGCTATTTATTGAACATATAATTTGCTATTTACTTTTTCTATATTTAGGAACATTGACGAGACTGAAATTATGAGCAGGTAAAATAAAGACATTCAGTGAGTTTAGCAAACCCATAAATTCTTATTTATATCCCCTCTTCCTCCATAGGTCAACTAAGTGATAACAACTGATTCACTAAACTTCCAGCATTTGTAGCATTTTTTTTGTCTGTATAATCTTATGGAGCACGTTAAGAATTCATGCCAAATATTTTCTTTTGTACAGCAATAAAATACCATAAACTTGATTCAAGGCCTATACATCTTTCTAGGATGGTAAAATTGACTAGCACTCATGAAATTACCAAATGAAAGTAGTTTCAATGATGTTGTCACTAAATGCAACAATATAATGTCACTGGAAACTGTGCAGTCATCTTCTTTTTTATTCCTTTTTCATTTATAATATTTTACACACTTTTTCATTATAAAGCGATGTCTACTGTACATTATCAGATTCATCTGACTTTATAAAAGCTTATGAAATCTATGTATCTCTATTTTTCCCCTCACAAGACAGTAATCTATGCTCAAAACCTGTACAGAAATCATATACGATTAACCAAGTTTTTTTATGAAATACAATACTATACAAAATCACAAAAAAGTGATAAAAATGCAAAATTTTGAGAAAGTTCTTTTCTTTTCTGACGTAGTCATGCCATCAATAAATTTTGGTGTCGCACGAGAGGGTAAATATAGGAAAATAAGGGAAAGTTTAGTTATACTAGAGTCCGAAATAAAAATAAATGTAAAGGTTCAATTTTTTTCAGAAGGTGAAATTTGTTCAAAAATTACCTTAGTACAAATATCCGCACTCTATATTATTTATAGATGTATTTTATTGTATGCATCACAGAGATTCATACTAGACCTAGGGGTCCCACCTTGAGGTTTTTCAGTATGCCTTTTATACTTTTGTATGATAAACTTTGCATGCAAAATTTGTTGTTTTGCAAGATCAACCGTATATTTCTTTTCTTTTACTGAGAAAAAGGGCACTTTTAATCATACAATTTGAATGAAGGTTTTAAAATGCTACTGAGGCAAACTGTTCAAAATCAGAGTAAGCCCTTTCAAATGCACTTTTAATAAAGAAAAATTGTTGTCAACTTATTGTTGTTTGATAAATTTTAGAAGAAACATGTTGATTTTTGATATTTTTGTTATAATGTTCTTCAATTCAAAGAGTTACTTAGAGTGTGATTCAATCTGTTATATAAAACATTAAATTATATGCCTTAAGCACTTGAACAGAGCACCAGACTTCTTGCTTCTCGACTTGTTAAACCAGTTTCCCTTCTTTGACATTTCAAGAAGATGTATTGTGTGATTGATGACAAATTATTTTCAATATCTACTAATGTAAAACGATATTATACATGCTCGAACTCATCAGAAAAAAGAGGGAGCCAAATAAAAAGTGATACATACATGAGTATAGAATATGAAGCAGCAAATGGCAATAGACAATGCAGCAACATAAAAAAATCCAGTACTGACAGCCAAACCTAAGAAAAAAAACAATAATCAATTATAGGGTTACGAAAAGAAACCTTCAGAAAAAAATACTGATTTTATCTGTTGTTTGTGTAGTAATGAGTTTTAAAAAAACTTACCTACAGCCCATCGTTTGTCTTCTGTGTCTTCATATTTTCCAATCCTAAAACAAATCAAAATAAAACCAATTACACTAATGCAGACCAAGGACTAATCTAATGATGTCCAAAACTTTTTATTGAAAAATTTGCCGGGTACCAAGAACTAATGAAAAATTTCATAATAACAAATTTCCAACTTGAATACCTTCAACGATGATATAATTAAGTACTATTTTAAAAGAGGGTTTAGCTATTTTGAAATCGTTGAATGAGGTGTGTACATGACATCGTCGTAAGTATGTTCTCACAGGTCCAAATCATATATGGTCTTACAAACAAACTACCTGAGGTGATCACAAAATTTCATCTTGATTCAGTTAATAATCTAGAAGGTATACCCAAAACCACTGAAGGCCGATGCGATGATGATACAGAACATTTTGTTAATTCAACCTAATCAGGTAGATATATCTTTGCCGCATAGACATTAATCAATATTGGACTACAATCCTTTAGTATAATAATTATGTCTCATCAATCTGTCTCATCTGTATAATGGCAATGACTGCATTGTTTTTGTTAATGTAGATAAAAGGGTTCATTCCTTTCATACCTTGAGAATCAGATTTTTTTCTATTCTGTCTTATGTCTTCTGAAGAAACAGCACAGGAGATAATCTGATTATTTATTTACATAAAAGGAATAATAGCTAAATGGTGAAACCGCTTGTGAAATTGGTTTTTGTTTTAATTTTAAGCTACTATTGTATATTTTTTTTGCATAATTTGTTCATTTTCTCTAGAAACTGTATGAATTTTTGAACAGAAGCAGCAATTATTTTGCAAACAATTATTTGCAGAATCCTGCATTTGACATAAATAAAAGGTAAAACTTCCAAAAAAGAGAAGATGTATGTTTTGACTGCAAGAATATAAGAGATAAATTCGAAATATCCTTTCTCTTCGTTTTGCTCTGCTCCAGGAGCAGAATGTTCAGAATCTTTTCTCTGATGTTTGCAGAATTGATAGATAATAGAAATAAAATTTATATCATTGTACTTGTGAATTGTCCTCTCAATTCCCCATCCTACATAATCCCTGAGTGAAAATTGTTAATATTTCGTGGGAATTCAATTTCGCAGATTGCCTGCTTTCATTTTTTTCAATAAGATTTAATTTTGTGTAAGAACTAACTATAGCAACAACCAGTAAAAAAGGATTGCGAAGCCGTGAGCGAGTCACTATGTTCGCAAGCGAAAATTTTAAAGACAGTAGGCAAAGGTGGGGAAGGCATTTCCACATATTTGACGATATATGTCTAAATTTTGGACAAAAAAAGTCCTAAAAATCCACAATTTATGCATATTTTCAGATTTTTGGTGCCATTTTTCCCTCAAAAGCTCAGATACTAGGGCATTTTCATGCCATATAAAGCGTGATCATATGAAAAATGGAAATAACATAAGTTCTTATAATTTTAATTTTAATTAACTATTTTGAACAATCGTCGATGTTTTGTGCCTTGTAATGGTTCAGTTGAAAAATACGCCCACATACAAACAATCACTTTTCAGACTTTTTTTTTTTTGCTCTCTTAGCAGCAACAAGCCACCTGCTCATTACAGTACTTTTTTGGCTGCATTCCTGGACTAAATCATTTGGTCCGAACTTATGCAAAAAAAGTTTCGCAGGTATTTGAACACCAAAAAAAGCCTTTTTTGATATTTTTTGGCCGAAAAATGACCAAAATCAAAAAAAGGGTGTGCTATGGACATTTGTCCATATAGCAACCAAAATTTTTTAGTTTTTAGTTACACTCGGTTTTAGAAACATTTGGGTCAAAAATTTTGAAATTTTGATATTCGACCCCAGTCCCCTTAAATACCTTAAATCTCAGATTTAGTGATTTTTTCATGTTCAACTTCTTAAAACGCTTCCAACGAGCTATTAAACATGTCTGTATCTTATTTTTTGCTCAAGTTATGGTCCTATTTCCCTCTGACCCCTTGATTGTGCCCACTGTGGGTAAGGCAGGGGGGGGAGGAAGTGCAGGCAAAAGGCAAGAAGGAAGGGCAACACAGAAAGGCACTAGGCAAAGACACAAAATGATGACCTCACCTGTAAAGTTAAAAATCTTATTAGTAGCATTGTTTACAGCATCATCAACTTAGTTAATGTACCAAATTTTAGGAATCAGAGTATCTTTTATTTTTTGAGCCTAAATTGGCCTAAATTATGACGTCACATGTAAAATTAAAAAATTAATTAGTACCATCATATTCAGCATAATTAATTTAGTCAGTGTATTTAGTCAAATTTCAGCATAATTGGAGCACTTTGCATTTTTTTGGGCAAAATTGGCCTCAATCGGCTAAAATAATGACATCATTTGTAAAATAACAGAATTAATTAGTAACATCTTTTTCAGCATAATTAATTTAGTCAGTGTGCAAAATTTCAGCAAAATCGGAGCACTTTTCATTTTTTTGGGCCTAAATTGGCCTAAATTGGGCAAAATAATGACGTCACTTCGCAAGCGAAGATTTTAAAGACAGTAGGCAAAAAAGGCAGGGCAAGGCAAATGCAGAATGGCAGGAAGGAAACACAGGCAGGACAGGGAAAGGCAGAAGGAATACAGGTAAACACCCAAGTTATATAAAAGGGTTAAAAAGAAATATGACTGCCGAATTGGGCTTTTAAAAATGACCAAAGTTACTCAAAAAACTCAACTATCATAGTTAACCCTATTAACAATTATATTTATTTAGAGCATATGACCATAGCTGATTAGTTTTGTGTGTTTTTGACATAAATCAGCGCTTTTGTGAGAAAATTTGGGCTTGATTTCACTAAAAAATCAAGATGTGAGCTAATAATATTATACAACTAAAGCATAACTACTAATGTAGGTGACAAAGTTTAAAAAATTGTCTTACAGATGACGACGACAAAAAAGTTTTCCAATGAATCACACGCTCCTACATCGAAGTATTAAATCTCTGAAAATTGTTGTATAATAATAATAATTTAGAAATATAGAAAAAATAAAGACACATAATCTTGCAGTCACATAAAAAAATTATATATTATTTCGAAAAAAGTGGGATGACATCATCATTAGTGCTATAAAATGAAAATTGTTAGGTACTCATGTGATATCATGCTTTAACTCTTTATTGAGATGGAGATGACTGAATAGACTATTATATCCCTAAATGTGTATGTGTTTTTGCTATCAAAAATTGAAGAGTATTCTTTAAACAGTTACTTGATGTAAGTAACAGATAGATATTATAATTATTAGTTCATAGTCAGTAGAAATATGATTACTTAAGGGACAAACTCTTCTTGAAAGGATTTAGTTATAATATAATAATATACTTTTTAAATCATTTAGTGTCATTATACTAACCTCAAGAATTTGTTTTTATTGCAATCACTGATGATCACAGTTGCATGGAAACATATTCTACACTAGTCAACACTAAATGTCTCAACAACAACAGAGCATTTAAGGAAGATAAGAGCTACTGTACCACTAACACTGTTGTTACTGCACCGATATAGCAATATTCCCATCAAAACTATGTTTGGCGGGCTACAAATGTTTGTAGAGAGTAAAGTAAATTTTGCTAGAATTAAGAAAGTATTTAATTCAGTTACAGCCAATTTATCTACAAAGTAAACTACTGTACCAGTTTTCTGACCAACGATGTGCAAAATCAATAAGAAGTATAAGTTGAATAATAATAAACAGGAAACCTCCAGCCATTCCAACATACATCCATGCTGGAAAGTAAAACAATAAATTTGCAAAGATTGAAGTCACATAACCACTTTCAGTAAAAAAATATAACTTGTAGAAATTTATAGAATTCAATGTCCTTTCTTTTAAATGGTCCTCTAGAGCTCTTAATTTAGAAGAAATAAAATCTTTTGGATTTGAGCTACCAGCCTTATAACCATTTCTACCGTATAAAAATTACACTTTCTTCAACATTGGAAATAAAAAATCTGGACTTTATAGTCCTTATCTATCTGAAGAATACACCAAAATATGTGGAATTTCTCCCTTTTAGTAAATAGGTGTATTTCCACACTTCAACATAATTATTTACTATTATAGAAAAGGCCTAAGTCCAGATCTTTTGACTTTTGTAGCCTACATTTATAGACCTTCTTTTGATACTACGGTCTATAAACATTGCTCGATTTTTTTCGTTCGAAAGAAATCAAAACATAGTTCTGAAAAGGGGAACTGGCACATGCGCAATCGAACAACAACAAAATGACCAAGAAAAGGTGAGGCGAAGAAAACATTCATATTTTTATCATGAAGGAAGGTTACTGGAGCGAAGCGAAAGCCTTCTTTCTCTAAATTAATAGTAATTGATATAAGTACGCACTAGTACATGCATGCTTATACATACAATTATACCCACCATCACGAGTGTTTCGTGATGTTAAAACTTACAGAAAATAAATCAAAAAAGTGTACCTCCGCTCAGATCTTTTATTTTTATCTTTGCTAATTTCCAAGCTTTTTGGAAACGTTAAAAAACATTTAAAAGTAGAAAGGCAGTCCTCTAACATCAGTTATGAATTTTTTGTATCGAAGTTTTAACTACTTTTTTTTCACTTTTATCGATTATAGCATGGCCTTTCTTTGCAAACCTGGTTGACCTTTTCACAGTTATTCTTGAATAGTTTGAGAAGCTTAAAGTGCCTGGCGTTTCAGGATTCAATCATTTTAAGAGCTAGCTAATTTGAATTTGAAACATTATTTTTGGCTAGCGTGAAGCTTTGGAGGTTCTTTTCCAGACACCATTCATATTTATATGGACGGTCGTCATATTATCGACCTCGTGTTGTGATTTCCATTCTCCCTTTGCAAAACGCGACCTAATGGAAAAATCGAGCAATGTCTAAAGACCGTAGTATCAAACGAAGGTCTAGCAATGTAGGCTATTGACTTTGTTGCTCTGTTACATGGGAACCCAACTTAAAACATTTGAAGGTTGTGGAACTATTAAGAAACATAAAGTTGCGTGTAAGCGAATCTGAATATTAATTATTGATTATTTTGGCCAAATCTTAATGAAGAACGGTTCATCATTTATCTCAAAAAGGTAAAAACGGAGTTACGCCCGTTCCATTTTGAGGGAGCAAAATGTAAGTTTTGAAAATTTAAACTTAATATATGCCACCAAACTGGAGATTATTTTAAATTTAAATTTCTTAAATTTCTCTGAAAAAAATTGTAGCTATTTTATTTTGGCCAAAACATTCTCGAAGATAAATACGAAAAGATAATAATTTTGAGGCGGTATTTCAGAAATTTAAAGATAAATAGGTTGCCTGGATTTTAAAAACAGAGGAGATCAAAAGAAATATTATAAACAAATTTTCAAGATTCAAAATGTAAATTTTGAGGAAAACAAAAGATTCACATTATTTTGAACATAATAAACTAAGTATACATTATACCACACATACTTTTTGTATTCTACTGTATACCTCCGAATAAGACCACCACATTGCTAACGATGCAAAACTCCTTCCAAGTATAAGCCCTCCCCCCCCCCCCCCCCCTCCACCCGCATATAAGCCCCC